>MNAD01001704.1:55217-120450 GCA_001895945.1 Trametes pubescens
CCAGTCGAACGACTTGCCCAATTCGCAACAATGAATCCGATGCCGATCATCTGCTGAGTGAGTAGGGGGCCGATAGATGATAGGATAGGAGGACAAGAGCGAGAATCCGGCGCCTGGAGTGGGCTGTACGTTCAGTATGTGCTGGTATGTTGACAAAAAATGAAGACGTACGGAGAGAATGGTCGAGCATCGAACTCAGGATGCAGGGGCGTCTGTATCGGGCACGGCGACGCTGCTGTGATCGCTTTCGACGCTGGATGTCTGTCAAATTTCAACACTGTCAGCGGGGCTACTGGAGTCGCACAGCTGGGCGACGTACCGATGGACTCCTCCTATTGCGCTTCGACCTGGTGCGGTTCAAGTCGACCATCTGCACGGATTTGGTTCTTGTCTTGGGGTCGGGCGGCACCATAGGGGTGTTCAGGAGCAGCCAGAACGTCGACGACAGGAGTGCAGACATGTATGTGGGTGAATGTGCGATGGTAGGTGACAGCGCGCGGTGGGTGTTACGTGGCAGGCAAAGTGGGAGGTAGAGAATGCATCAGCCCGAGCGGGTAGGATTTTATAGCAATGAGCCGGGAAGTCGGAGGGGAGGAGGGGCGGCGGACAAGCTCGCAGATGACATCACCCGCCGGCTGCTTACTCGGGCACAGCCACCGCCCAGGTTTCCATTAGACTTTCTCACGCGCGTCAGCTGCACGCCCATCTCCCCCATACCCCCGCGTCCTCCCCGGCCTTTTACGAACCTCGTCCCCGGGACGCGCGTCGAACCACACACAGAATGAGCAACGGGAAGGTCGCGATAGTCACGGGCGCGTCCTCTGGTATGTGGAGAACGCCCGCGGCAGGGCACGGCAGGCACGGCGCATTCATTCTCTTCCAGGCGTGGGCAGGGCGTCGGCGATCGCCCTCGCCCAGGCGGGCTGGTCCGTCGCCCTCCTCGCACGGCGCGCCGATCTACTTGAGGAAACGAAGGCGCTCTGCGTGGATCCCTCCAGGGTCCTCCTGGTCAGCGGCGACGTCGCGCGTGAAGAGGACGTGAAGCGCCTCTTCCAGGCGACGATCGATGCATTTGGTGCGCCTTCTGCGCGCCATCCTCCTCCCTCTGCGCGCTGACCACCTTCGCGAAAAATGGCAGGACGTCTGGACATGCTCTTCAACGTTCGCACCTTATCTTCTTCTCGGCGCGCGCGCATCGCACTCACCTGGTGCATTCCAGAACGCTGGCCGGGGCCACCCGCAGGTGCCCATCGAAGAGCTGTCGCTGGACGCGTTCCAGCAGGTCATCAACGTGAACCTGATCGGAACCTTCCTCTGCACGAGAGAGGCCGTCCGAATCTTCAAGTCACAGACCCCCAAAGGAGGTGCGCGCATTTCCTCGTTCGTACCGACTATATACCGGCCGAACCCGGTTTGAGTTGCGGCAATTGTACGGGGACGTAGGGAAGGGTCAGGCGAGAAGGGGCGTTTCTTAAAACTGCTCCACGATCTCCTCCTGGAATCCGCCGACAGCGCGCGCGCGTGTGGCGGACGCTTGTTGTCTGAACGCTAACTGCTATACTGCGGCGGTGGCCCGTATCGCGCCAAACTTTGACTTTGCGAGCGCTATTGAAACGGGTGAAACGCCGTCTATAATGAGGCCGACTATAGAATGTGATGCTTCCGGGCAGTTAGCCAACGCCCGGGCGCCCCTTTGGATCCTATCTTTGCTACCACTCGGTCCGTCGACTTCAATTTCGAGCTCACGCTTTGCCTTTTATGCAGGACGTATAATCAACAACGGTTCGATCTCGGCGTACACGCCCCGGCCATTCTCCTATGCGTACACCGCGAGTAAGCACGCCGTGCTCGGCCTGACGAAGACGACGCTCCTCGACGGCCGCGCACATAATATCACCTGCACGCAGGTGGACATAGGCACGGCCTTCTTTCCTATCTCGCACGCTAAATGGCGAACCTGAATGGCCTGTTGTATCCTAGGGGGCGCGCAGACGGTGATGTCGCCCCCCGAGCGCGGCGCGCTGCAGCCAGACGGGAGCTACTCCCGCGAAGCCACGTTCGACGCGAAGCACGTCGGCGAGAGCATCGTGCACATCGCGGCCCTCCCGCTCGACGTCACCGTGCTGACGTTCAATATCATGTGAGCGCCAGCTTGTCGGGTCTCTACGCCTCATGCGCTGCGGCGTCTGGGCTGCGGATCGTTTGCTGAACGACGTTAATATTGGTTTCATCATGCAGGGCGACGGGGATGCCTTTCGTTGGGAGGGGATGAGTTATGCACGTGTACCGTGGCACAGGATTCGCATAGAGCGATCGGCTGCAGTGGTATCATCGAGGTTCTTGAGAGAAGAGGTCAACCGAGTAGAAATCCAGATCAAAGGACGATCGATGTATACGTACGTTTCAAGTTGCCGTCAACATACAACTGTATCAAAGTAGTACTCCACAACCACCTGATATCCTCCTTGGCGGAGTTCGTGTTGTCAGTAAGTACTACTCCAGAGCAGAAGGTGCATGTTCCCACGATGGCGGAGTGTACACCTGCTGCTCTTTTGGCTTCGACTTTGCTGCTATTGTACCTCAAAGGCACACACGCACTGTTTTGAGAAAGCCTCAGCTTGACATATCGCTGTCGAAGACAACATATATACAGTACACGCGGCGTCGTTACATGTAGCACACCGACCCAATAGTACACATACACATGCCTCGTTACAAGTCGTTCACAACCATACCCCACTCCCCCACGCCAATGACGACGCGACAAAAGACCTCATACACTTGACAACCCACGAACGTCCACCGGCACCACATCTCCGTTTTGGCGACCGCAAGGTTGAGTTCACATGCCCGACCGACGGCGGTAGTACGCAGCCTGCACGCTCAAAGACCGCACGCACCGCGAGCCGTCCATCGAGACCGAGAAGCCCTGCTCGCACCGCCCTGCACACAAGCCCCCACGCGTCAGCCCTGTCTTCCCCTCCCACACATAACCCAGAACCTGAAGGCGACTCACCGATGACGCACACGCCCGCGCTGCACGTCACACTATCCACATGCGGGATCGCGCTGCAATCGCGCCCACCACCCGCGCTGTTCGCATCGTCCGCGTCCACCGCCCCGACGCACCCGCCGCAGCTCTCGAGGTCGCTCCGCACGTCGACGCACTCGTGCCCGCGCACGTACCCCGCGCCGCCCGCGCGCACGCCGTAGATGGGGCAGCTCTGGTGCCCGCGCGGGCACTCTTTGAGCGCGCGCGGGACGGCGCGCTTGTACCCGGAGGGGAAGGAGCCGCCCGTATTCGCTGCGAAGAGGAGTGGGTGTGTGAGTGACGGGATGGGGGTGAGGAAGGGGGAGGGGAGGGGGCTTACGGCAGGTCTTGCCGGAGGCGGTGCAGGTGGTGAGGCCGCCGCCGCTGGTGTTGGCGCACTGGTCCTTCGAGGTCGAGCCGGCGGGGGAGAAGGCGCCACGGACGGGGCAGTCGAAGCAGTGGTCCTGCGAAGTTTGGTCCTGTACGATGGGAATCAGCATCGGTCGACCTCACCAGCAATTCACAGCACATACGTTATAGAAGCCAGAGCAGCTGAACACGTTCGATTAATCCCAAGTCGGAAAGATGAGATCGATGTACACTCACCACGTGCAACACGCCGTCGCACCCTCAAAGTTCACGAACGTGCCCTTCGGACACTCGAGGCACTGCTGGCCCGTGCCCGTGGTGGGCGCGTAGTGGCCCGTCGGGCACAGCTGCGGCTTCGTCTGGCCCTGCCCGTTGCAGTACGAGCCCGCGGGACAGGCCGTGCACGTCGCGGTCCCGCCCGTGCTGAAGGTCCCCTGCTGGCAGATGGACTGCGACGTCGCGCCGTTCCCGGGGGCAAACCAGCCGGGCTGCGCGGTGCGGCAGGAAGTCTGGCCAGCATCTACAGAGAGTGAGTGATGCATCGTGGGTGAGAGGGGACGGACGTACCAGGCTGGAAGGTGCCCGGCTTGCATTGCGTGCAGGGCGCGCTGCCGCCCTTCGAGAATGATCCCGCGGGACAAGAGCCGGAGGTGGCTGCCACGAGGACGGAGGTCGAGACCAGGATCAGGCACACCCTGGTGAGCTGAGAGAACATGGCTGCAGACCGTCGAACGGCGAGAAAGGCTCAGCGGGAGGAGGGAGCGGGGGAAACGGCGTTCTTCGCTTGTCTAGATATATGTTGCAGGGTATAAGGTTGAGAACCGCAGGAAATGTGTGGTCGAAACCCGCACTAGAACCAGGGCCATATGTCTCGACTCGAGACCCGCCGGTCGATGTGCTTTTCCGCGGACGGTATGTACAGGCCGGGCTGAGGGAGACAAGGCGGACACAAGAAACATGCCGGGCGCGGAGCCGCCGTGCGTCTTGCCTTCTGCAAAACAATATCCTGCGGGGCATCGAGGAGACCTGCCTATTCGGGTACGCAGGGGACCGATCGGGCTTGTTTGAAACGCTATTTGTCGTTATTTGGGCGCGTCGCCGCGGCAGTGGAGCCGTCGAAGATCCCCTGTTCCTGGCGCGGCGCGGACGGAGAGAGGGACGGCCTGCGGCACAGGTAGGCGTTAAACACCACTGCAACGCGTCCTAGGACACTGGAAGGCGCACAAGGGGCGGTATGGCCTCCCTAGATGCGCACCGCGCGGCGAGACCGCATGGTCGAAGCGGCCTGGGCTGACTCGCAACAGACACATGAGCAGCTTCAGTGTTGATGTCGGAGTGGAAGAGGTCGTCTGTAGGGCGTGGGGGGACTAATTGGGCGTCCGAGATGCCTGTCTGCCCGCGAAGGACGAGCGTCGATCACGTTTGCGAACAAGACGCAGTCATCGTGCAAGCGCCGCTGCTGCACCGATCATTCAGTTATGGAGGGCTATCACGGACGCGTGTGATAACCTACCGACGGAGAGAGCAGAGGCTACGGCATGCCGAGGGGCGTTTGACAACGGCGTCCCATGCAGTGCGTAGGCGACGGGAATTTCTGGGAGCAGAGCGGCTTATGGACGCCTCTCCAGACTGCCGAGTTTCTCGACCACATTGAAGTGTATGCACTGACTGCGATCACTGCCGTCACTGCAGAGATTTAGCACAGACACACATTACTATTAACTCCGCATAATCAGAGAGGACGTACGCACCGCGAGCTGGTGTAGATCTCTATGGGCTCTCGAGCTAATGGGCCCTGTGACGTAGCGCGCGCGTGGCGTACCTCCGCGCATTTAGCTTTCCACATTATACAGTGGAGCTGTTTCCATGAAGATTGTAGGCGCATCCACGTATGTCAACGCATGGAGATGTCGACGGAGTGACGAAGATCGTCGATTGAGTCGGTGGAGGAGAACCAAGCTCAAGTGTGCTCGTGCTCGAATCGCTGGTCGCGGCCCGGAGGTCCGACGCCACAAAGCCGCGGCAACAGCGTGTGGCTGTGTCGAGCGCTAAACTGTCGACATCGACACGAGTGGCGTCCCGCATTCTTTGTTCCGTCCCGTTACAAGCAGCGCTCGGTCGGGCTGAGAGACTCGGTCGGACTCTTTGTCTACTCTGCGTGTCGTACAGCGCCGCCATGGATATCCCACGCCCTAGGCTTCCTGTAGAAGTGGTGGAGAGAATCATCGACGCTGCTGCCCTCTTACCGACTTGCGACGCAGATCTCACTCCGAAGCAGGTTCGTTCCAGGTACAAGACTTTGCGGAGCTGTGCGCTGCTTTGCACCCAGTTACATCCCAGGAGCAGACTACATCTCTTCCACGCCATCATACTCACTCCGACAGACGGTGTACGCATCGTCCGACTTCTATCCGTTTTGACCGCCAATCCGCATCTCGCACCATTGGTGAAGACCGTGATATTCACCGCGAAGGCCGCGAAATATGGCTCAGGGTATGGCAAGCCACTATTCATGCACTTGGATGAGGCCCGCAGTCTTGTGCACACAAGATGGCCTGGGCTTGAGGTCGTTCAGCCTCCACGGGGAAGTCATGTCGGCCCCGGGCCCCCGTCGGCGCTGCTCGACGCGTTCTTCAAACAGGTGGTTCCGTGCCTACCTGCCTTGCGCACACTCCGGACTCATGTCGTTCCGGCATCGTTTGACCCGAACACACCTCGAGTTATTCGATGGCGGCGCACCCTCGACTCTCTGCCCGCTCACACGATCGTCGACCTGGAGCTGGCGTCGGTCATCTTCCATCGGTCGAGGGACTTTCTCGCTATGATAAAGGCCCTCCTTTCACTTCGTGTCCTGAAATGTACACAAGTAGCTTGGGGCAACCATGAGTGGCCGCCCGGGTGGCCGGTGTCCCGACCTCATTCGCTTGGTCTCGTGGAGCTGGAGCTCAGAATGTCAGATTGGCTGCTCGACTTGGTGAGTACCCGTCTACATACCGACATATCGTGCTCATTATATGGACGTCATACCAGCCAGCTACGGAGCGTGTGGCCTGGGCAGGCGGGATCATCGCCACACTACACGCATCGATGTCCACGATTGAGAAGCTCACGCTCGACGAAGGCGCCTTGCAGCTGCTCTGTGGTCGTTTAGCACAAGGTATGTGAAAGCGTGCTTCCCCGAACCTAATGCCGACTATCTTTATGTCCTAGCGACGAGGAGCCCTCCTGCCGAGAACTTTTCCATGACCGCCCTCCACACTATCCATCTTGAGCTGGACTGCCAGTACCACGCGGTATCCAACCTCCCCTTCCTGCTCACCGGGCGACTAGGCCCTACGAGCCGCCTCCGCACACTCGTCATCGACTTCGGCCCAAACGCCGTATCCCACGCCGGAGGGGCCGCAGCGGCGCTGCCCCTATTCAGTACCAATCTGGAGGACGTCCTCTGTAGGCCCACTTACGCCGCGCTGGAGCACGTTGTGCTACTTCCCCCAGGTGGCTCTTCGCGGAGGCGGAGACTGGTTGGAGATGACCTACTAGCATGGCAGGAAGACGTCCGCGACCAGTTCCCCATGTTGTGCGAGCGCGGCATACTGCGGTGCTGAGCGGCTCCTGAACTTTGTGGGGAACATCGGTGTGTATATCTCTTCGTCATTGTTAAGGGTCGCGTTAAATCTTGATCTCGTCGGCAGACATGTAACACTAACAGTACTAGTACACTTATGTTTCAATTCGGCGCCTACTCCTCAGCTATATTCTAGCCCCACACCATACCGTACGAGCGTGGGCCCATTCCTCCGCCGTTTTCCCCATTGGTCACTCGATCAAGTTGTAGTCGCTGGCAGCCTGCGGAGCGCATCCAACACCAGGGATGTCGCAGCCGGCGAGCGAGGTACGATGGAGCATCGGCAGTCTTCCGGGTACCTGCATGATTCTCTAAGTGGGCTGCCTATACGTTGTATGCCACAAAGGGAGGGTGCACGCACGAGAGAAGGCCGTGGGTCTGCTCGTATTTGAGGGCGATTGGCTCGCCACGCTCGTCGAGGGGCAGCCCGATGTCAAAGACGTGCAGCACAGAGGCGACGGCCATGAACAGAGAAGCGTGCGCCATGTATCGCCCAGGGCATTTTCTGGGGAAGGAAGTGTAAAATGTGGTAAGCTGTAGTGTTGAATGGTTGTCAAATCAGGAGAAGAGCGCACCTTCTGCCGAAGCCAAACGCGAAATCAGCGGGGTCACGGACGCTTGGATCTAGCTTGCCGTCCCGTATGAAGCGCTCCGGGCGGAATTCGTCTGAGTCTTCGTAGGTGTCGGGGTCGTGCATCATCTCCCTGTCAAAGATCACCTCAAACATTCATTGACGCCCTCGAAAATAAAAAGGAACCCAGGCGTACCAAGTGTTAGGGAGGATCACAGTTCCCGCCGGTATAAAGTACCCATTGAGAGTGTCGTCTTCTACGGTGCAGTGGGGAATGCAGAGGGGTGCTTCGACGTGCCAGCGCAGCGCCTCCTTGATTATCGCATGAACATATGTGAGCGATTCGCTATCCCCGTAATCCGGAAGGCGCGTCGGCCCGACGACAGCGTCGATCTCGGCTTGGGCCTTCCTCTGTACGTTGGGATAGAGAGCCATCGCGACGAACACGGCTTGAAGCATAGCAAAGGACTGCGAGGTCAATTCATATATTAACATTATACCACGCGCACGCTGTTGACACCTACAGTATCGGAAGCAGCTGCAGATCGAGTAGCAGGCCTTCAGACAATGAAATGAGCGGTGATGGGCCTATGGTATCCTCACCTTCAAAAGTAACGGTACACACGTTCTTCAACAAGTCATCTTCATCGACCGCCGCATTTAGCTCATCCTTCCCCTCCTTCCTCGCCAGCAAGTCAGCGGCAACGCATGGGTGAGATTCTCCCCGTTCCTGCAGGTATCACGCGCTTCACGTCAACATACCGCAAAGGCGGAAGTGCGATACAACTCACCAAAGACGCTTTCAGCCTATCGAATGGTTCGTGCTTAAGGCGGCGATTAGCTGCCCTCGATCGCGCGAGTGTTTTCAGGAATTCTGCTCCCGGGATCCACGTGGGCATGTGTTGCAAGAAAGGAAGTCTCTGAATAAGGGAGCCCCCGAAGCTGGACAGACTGAGGGCCTCCATGGCGTCGTCGAGCATGAGGACGTGTTCATCAACCTCGCCAGCGACGTCGATATCGTAGACCACCTTGAGCATTATCGCCGAGAAGAGGCTAAGAGTACCATTAGCTGTCTGTGTCCAGCTCAAAAGACGAGAACCCACGTCCTGATATGATGCGTCAATCGCGAAGGTGACTCCAGCAGTTTCCCCAGGAATCTGTGCGCCTCCGCCCTTTGGATCGGCTGATACTTGGACACCACGCCAGGGTGGAAGTGCTGCCAGAACACGCGGCGATGTTGCCTCCATCGTTGACCGTACGGCATGAAGACCATGTTGAACTCTTGTCCCGAGCTGCCCGTAGACACGTTAAGCAGGGGCAGATAGCCAATAAGGCTACCAACCTGACGTACAGCTCGAGAGCCACGTCCTGGGGTCTGTCCGAAGTGTTCGACGACCGTTTCTCGAGAAGCTCTGTTGCGAGCTGCGCGTTCCCCACTACGAGTATATGTTGGTTCATAATCCGCAGATATACCATGTCACCTACATGGAATACGGTCAGGTCCTGACAGCGCCAGTCAAACGTACACTCACCATAATTCGCGCGCATGTCCCGGAACCCCAGCCAAGGTTTGAACGCAGGCATGTCAAACCAATTCCCCACAAACGGCCATCCTCTGGGACCCAGTGGCAAAGGAAGACCGCAAGCTCGTGCTTTCCAACGGTTCAGTGAGCGTATGTAAAGACCGAAAGCCGCTAGCACGATGGCGAAGGGGACAATGATATGCATCATGAGGGGGGGGAGGGAAGCTCACTGTCACTGTCGCGCGTGTACCTGTACATTTAAACTAGCGTACAAGGATAGAACGGATGTAGTCTAGCCAAGTAAAACAACGTAACAGATTAGCTCAAGTAACCGGTGTGAAGACCATCGGCAACGCTTGTGTGAGAGGCATGGAGTACGGCGGCCCGCCTTGTACTCCATGTCGTGGCAATGTGTTACTGGAAGCAGCTATGCAACGTAACAACAGCACCAGCACGTCCTATGATGGGTAAGACATCTAAGCTCGAAGATCCAAGAGGAGAGCGCACCTCAAAGTAAAGTCAAAGTTCCGAAGGATGGAAGCGTCCCATGACCCCGATGGCGAGCGGAAGAAGATAGCCTGGGACGTACACTAGCTCCTCCAGTGAATTGGGGGTCTTGTGCGGCGTTCCTTGGGGCTAAGTTATGACGCCGCAGCGTCGACGCGTCTTCGCATTCAAGGCAAGAGCGGCGTAGCTGTCTTTGACAAAGTGGACACTAGAGCAAAGTCAGTGGATAATGTCTTACTATCATCTTCGATCCTATGTCGTCACAATATCGCTCAAGGTACGCTTCACTCGTACGCTTCACTCAACGCGTCCGTGACATTATCTGGGCAGCAAGTATGTTAGTGCAGTAGTTCTACATACCCAAGACGACAAATTGTCTCGTTCCGATTGCGAAGCTTCACAAGGAAATTATGCCCATTCCGCAACCTGAGGAGGCGTATGAGCAAGCGATGGTGCGAATGCGAAGTCAGCTACACGTACCTCTCCGCCTGCTTCCTCAGCCCGAGGTACCCAGTCAGCGGCATCACCCCAACAGCATGACCTTCCCCGAGCGAGAGGGAGAAGTTGCCAGTAGTCACGTATCCAATGATCCCCTCGGGCGATGGCGTAGCCTGGGAGAGCTGTCGTATAGCATTGTGTCAAATCCGACCACTTGTACGCATCGACGCTGAACGGCGCACCTCTGTCTCATCGGGTCCATCTCCCATAAGCGTAAGTCCACTCTTCTTGCTCGCCTCCGCACTAATCCACTTGCGCGCCTCCTCGTTCTCTACGCGGTAGATAACTGCGAGATCATCTGGACAGCCCCGTCCGCAGGGGAAGATCGCAACTTGCACGAGCGCCGCTTGCAAGAGGTCCTCTGCACGGATGCTCCCGTGCAGCGGGTCCAGCTTGCGCTTTGCGCGCGCTTGATTGATGTGCATGAGCAGGCCCGCGGCAGGGTTGAGCATAGCGGAGGCATCGGCGATGATCGTGGCCACATCTGATCCACGAAGGAGCCATGCATGCACCTTCTGTTCGACCACGGCCGCGGCGGTTATGCGCACAGGCGCGGGTGCGGGCGCAGCGGCGGCCGTGTCTACCGTTTCAGCGTCTCTTTGTGTGTCCAGCAGATCCTCGCCGCCGGCAGCGTCACGCTTCTCGAGCCCCAGCACGACCTCCCAGTCCGGCTTCCATGGGCTCGGCGTGCCCAGCTTCTCGTAGTTCGGCCTCTTCGCGGGCGGCTTGCGCTCCCACGTCTCGCGATCCTCGTCCGCTCTATCCTCGGCATATTCTTCATACGCGTCGGTGGCCGGGAAGTCGCGCGGGAAGTACGCGGTCCCCCCCTCGAACGCCTGCGTCTGGCGTTCGCGCTGGCCTCCGACGCGTGTGCCGGTGTACGTGAGGGACGAGAAGAAGGGCATGCCCCAGCCCTGCGGGACGATGAGCGTCCAACCGTGCAGGGCGTGACTAGTGCTGGAGCGGGGGTTGGAGGTAGTGGCGGGTTGGGCGAAGTCGTTGTTCTCGACGGAACGCTGGATGAGGAGGACAGGGATGCGGTCATCTTTGCGCTCTGATTTGAGTGGGGTTCCAGGGACGAGATTCTGCTAATGCATTAGAATATTGTGAGACCGACTAAATTGAAAGTCGTACATTTGATCGACGCTGGTCGATGTCTTTCTTCTTGTACTTGGGCGTGCGGAGCGCAACCCTTATCTTCTCATCCCAAATCTGACTTTGTGCGAGTGCCGTGGAAGGGAAGACCGTCAAGGAAGGAGAGAGCGTCGTGCTACTCTCGAGGTCAACCTTCAAGTTCTTGGGCGGAAAGCTGCCACGTTCAACATCAGGGTAACGTCCCATTGCTAAGTTCCGTAGACACTTGCCTTAATCGTGGATCGTGCACCGTAAATCCAACTACCATGCCTCGTGGCACAGACCCCGCAGATTGTATCTTGCTCAAGGAAGCCCAAAACTAGAGCTCATTCCTGAGTTAATGAAGATGTGCGCCCTTAGAGTACACACACCTTTCTGAAGTCCTCCCGATTGTCGTCGGTGGGTTTCAGCGCACCCTTCAGAACTTGACTCGCCTTCGGTCCCATGATCTCGAAGACATTGAACTGCTCGCGCAAGTCCGCCATCTCGACCTCGACCATGCGCCCAGCCTGTTTAGCAGACTCGATAGCGAAGGACGCAGCATGGCGCAGAGCTCGATGTGCTTCGGCAGTAGCAGCAGGGTGAACGCGTATCCAGACTGTCCTGATCGTATGCTCTGGGCTGCTTGACGTGGTCACTGTTGCCTTCTCTTTGCCCTTACCCTTGCCTTTGCTCCCGTCATCAGCGGAAGTTTGAGTTTTCGGAGCGCTGGAAGTCGCGGCCTCGGCATGCCACAAAATGGTGGCGGGCGTGATGAGTTGGTCAGGGTACGCGTTATAGCCATGTATGTGCGTCTCCAAAGCCCGCGCGCCAGTCAAAAACCTAAATAACCGTATCACGTCAAGACGGCAAGACGAATCGCGATTTCTCGGCCGAAACTTACCGTTTGGCTCCAGGGCTGGGCCCTTGGCAATCGCAGCAGCTGTCGAGAATAGCTCGTAAGATGTCTTCGGGACCTACGATCTCGATCGTAGCTTGGTAGGATGCATCATGAAGGATTGAGCCGTGCACCGAAGCTCGATGGGATGGACGAAAGGACTTCTCGGTTGGCGTGGTGGCCTGAAGACCAGGTTTAACGCTTCGTCGACATGATGTATGATATCGGCTCTCACCAGCCGGTAGCCCCACATGTTGTTCATGTGCATTCGTTTGGCGTGCCATAGATGAGTCTCAAGCCATGTCTTGTCCTCTGCAGACGCCCTCAATACAAAACTCGTTGCTGAAGAGAGGTACCACCTACTTTGTCTAGCAAGCAGCTTGCCAGTTCTGTTAGGCTGGTTCCTCTTGCTCTTTTTAGGCATACTGCGACCTAGTGCCTTACGACGCGCTGGATCCATCTTTCCCCATACATGAAAAGCTTGCTGTTAAGGACGAGATCGCTGAAACTTACCTCTGCGCGAGCCTTGTCCCGGAGCCTCAACGGAACGCGCCGGACATCATGGCTAGCAGCTCTGCGCCGGAGGTGGCGGGGCAATTGCTGCCAGGCCCTTTGCGTGGAAGCCGACCTGTACTAAGTTGTAACAGGCGGCACTGATGAACGAAGAGACTGCCGTACCGAGCATTCTGCATGGCTTCGTGCATTGCGTTGATCTCGAACGCTCGCGACTGTACGCTTGGTCATAAGAAAGAGAGATAATATAGGCTACCAAACACGTACTTCCGCGAACCGCTCCACGTCCAGTGCCCCGGGCAGACCTTTCATACCTACGCATACATGCTGTATACCTCACCGCAGGTGCGCCATGAAGAGTAAGACTTACTGTCGAAGCGCACCGACTTCGACGGGCTAGCTTTCGTATTCTCGCTCGCGGTTGACGGTCCCGTAGTTGGTTGGACCGCGATCGTACGCGCTGCGGCGATCTTCTGTTTCTTGCGTTCGCGTCCAGAGACATCTTCGGGCTGGCGAGTATCGCTAGGCCGCTTCGGGGGCATTTCAAGCACCTTATAGGTATGTCAGAATGCCAGACAGAACAGTGTTGTGCAGAAAAGCAGGTGGTGGCTGAGATGCAAGACCCAATTCCCATCTGCGGAACGTCGCGCCACGCGCCGGAAGTCGCGTTGTGGCTGCACACGGGCGCGTCCGTCGCTCACCAACAGCCACCACCATGGCCTCTCTCGCTGCTCGCGCCCTCCCGCTCGCCCGGACACAGTCGGCTCGCATCCAAACTCGTCTGCTTTCTACCACGCGGGTCGTGCGCCAGGAGGCGACGCCCAACCTGGGCACCGTGCCCCCAGCGAAGAAGCCCGTCGGTGCATTCCGGGGAGGGTGCGTACCTTCATTGCGCTCGATATTGGTGAATGCTAACTCGAAGTGGTGCAGCATCGTCGGATTCTTGTTTGGGTTCTCTCTTGCTTCGTCGCTTGCGGCATACCATTTGCTAGAGGAGTATAAGCTGGCCTCTGCGGCTCTGCAGGCTAGCGTGGAAGAACTGCAAACCAGCACACAGAAGGTACGTTTCGCGTGCATACCGCCGTAATATATTTGTGCTAACGAAACTGTGGCAGGTCTCCGCGCACGTTAGGCGCATCGAGGCGGTCGAGAAGGACCTGAAGGCTCTAAGCGAGTCCTCAGCAACGAAAGAGGATATCTCGCGCGTACGCGCTGAGATGAAGAAGCTGTATGATGGCTTGCATGTTGGTGCGTCATCCTGCCCTGCAAGAATTTGCGGATATCTCTTATATGGCCTTCTCAGAATTCCTCGACCTGCGGGCGCATGTATGGGGCATCCGTGCGTATCATCGTGATCCTCGGTTGCGTGCACTACTCACATACCCTTTGGGATCGCAGAGGAGGATGTGCACGCGCTGTCCAAGAAGAATGGCACCACCGTGCGCATTGTGTAAAACTACGGAAGTCCTATTTTCAGAGATATATCCTTGCCTTCCCAGCCGTTGTCAGGACCTGGCCCCTTGTGTGTCGCGTCGTCAGGTGTGCTGTGCTTACAAGCCTCGAGGTACCTTGTATACCCCATATTTCCCAGCGAGTCTGCAACGAAGTCCGCTGAGATTCGAAGGTCATAGCGTGAGGATACTCTTACCTCCAGCCCTCAGCTGTCCTAGATTTCTTCAAGGTCCGTGATATTCTTCATTAAAGAATTTCATCGTGTTTATCTTGTCTCACGCTCTTATACAGTTATTGAGTGTATTCAATGTCATTCCCCGACTCTCCCATAGAACGTGAAGCCTCACGAGGTCTTCTCAATGTAGGGTCACAATTTTCGATGAAGCAACCATGGCACACCGAGCTGCGGTCGTGTGCATGGCGTGCAATGTTGTTCACCTTACCAAGACCCCACAGTCTGTTATGTACGGCATATCCTAGCATCTATCGCACACAGGTGCGCCCAGGGGAGGATACGCAAGCATACAAAATTCCACTTTCGCGGAGCTCATGCATGCATGCACGACACAATAATCAAACTTCCGCAGCGTCCTGCCCAGCAAGAGCTATCAACGTTCTCGGACCACTGGCCGATGATCGAAAGGTCGACCCCTCATATAGCGCCACTCAATACGGAGCAATACCAGCACACGCCGTTGCCTGGTTTGAGGCGAGTAACTACGCCGCGTCTTATACTAACATGGCTCACTGTATAAGTCCATACTGAGTAGGCTACAATCAAGACAGAGCAACCTATAAGAGCTCGGAGAAAACGAGTCAGGCTCAAAATAACCATCCCCCCAGGCGCCATTACGAACGGAACATGGCAAGCAAGGATGTGAATTAATGGCATCCCCCATGCGACCTTCGGGGCGGCATCTCCGCGTCCCGGGTATGGCCCACCGTCGATCATGTTACCCTTGCGCTCGTGTGCAGAGAACGGCTCGCGGTAGGCATGTTCAATTTAATATAGTGTACCAAGTGCTCAGCCATGGTGCACACTGTAGCAGGAAGAACTCCCGCCCCCTCCGACTTGTTGACCTCCAGCGACAAATGCGTGCGGCCAGGCAGCGATCGGACGCGTTCCTGCGAGGTTGTTCCTGCGCGGCAGCGGACCGCTCTGGGCCGGCGGTAGCACCATGGTGTTTTTCCGGATAAGGCAGGAGACTTGCCGTGTTTGATACCAGTTGCCAAGCAAGCAAGAAACCAGGACGACGCTCACCAGCGCCCACCCGGGACGGGCGATAAACCGTCCGGCAGAAGTTCTACGTGGAATGTAATTTGCAGACGATGTGCCTCTACATGCTCGTTCATGATTCATCGCACGGGCCTCGTCGGAGGACGTCCAAGCGCATGGCAACGGCCGCCTCCGTGCCTTGCGCCCCCGAGCTCGATCATCACAATGCGCCTTGGACCCGGCACGGTATAAAGCCAGGCGAGGGCTCGACGAGGAGCCTCATTCTCCCCCCTTACACCAGCCAAGACCGGGTCTTGTCGTTCTCTTTCAAGTTCTTCAATTCTTCGTGAGTGTCGCGCTTTCTGTGCTGGCTAAGAGTTCGCCTCTGACACGCGTTCATGTCGCGTCCACAGGTCGCTGGCGCCTCACCTTCCTTTCTAATCGATCCAACCGCACCCTTCAGTCCACTCACACATAATCATCATGTTCTCCTTCAAGTCTTTCGCTCTCCTTTCCGTCTTCGCTTGCCTGGCCGCGGCTGCGCCCGTGCGTCGTGAAGTCCCCCAAGGTAAATCTCGCGTCTCCAGTGATGGCGCCATGACATCCTGACCGAATTCCCCAGAGCACTCGCACGAGGCCATCCTTCGGGCAGTCCGCACGACGCTGAACCTCAACAACCCCGCCAAGATACAGGACCCCGTGTTCGCGCTGCTCGGCGACGCCGCCGCGAAGGCCGGTGCTGGCACCATCACCGTACGCATCCCCGTCTCCTTAGCAGTCAAGCAACACTCTAAACTACTTGCAGGATCTCGCGTGCCTCCAGCAGGCCGTTGCTGACCAGGCGTTCACGAACGCGAAGGCCGCCAAGGACGTCGACGGCATGGTCAACGCGCTCATCTTCCGCGCGATCGAGCGCAACACCGGCGGTGTCGGCGTGAAGAGCGCGCTCTGCACACAGACCGCGGTGAACCCCGAGATCGCGGCGCTCACACAGCACCAGGACCCTGCGTCGGACGGCGCGGCGGCAGCGAACAAGGCGATCACGCTCGAGCTCGCAAAGCAGATCGCGTCCGTCGGGGGTGACCCGCAGGACGCGATCAAGTCCGGCACGTTCGCGCCCGGCAGCAAGACCGACAACACCGGCAAGGGCAACTCGTGCGACGACGCGAACGACGCGGCCGGTTGCATCTTCACGCAGAACCTGCTCGTCGCCGACGCGACCGCGGACGAGATCACTGCCGCCGTGGCCGGTGTCTCCGCCAGCTCTGGCACTGCTACGGCCAGCTCTGCTGCGTCCACCGATGACTGCGCGGAAACGAGTGAGTGTTGCTTGCCGCTTTCCAGAGACTTAAAACTGACTTCGTTCCAGCCGTCACCGTCACCGTGACTGCTACCGCCACTGCTGCTGCGTAAGTGTAGTCCACCATCCGAAGGAGGACGTCGGTACTCACCGCGACGGCCACCACAGCGATGCTACTGCCACTTGCGCGCCCCCTAGTGAGTATCATTTGCATTCCATCATTCTTCAACACCAGCTGATCATTCCATCCAGGCTCGACGGTTACCGTCACCGTCACCCCCACGGCGACCGCTAAGGCTAAGAAAGCTTGAAAATAAGGAGCTTGGTGATGATTGCTGTTATACGGAAGGCTGCCCACGCCATACCTCCTTCCGGCGCCCACTTTTTTCTGTTTCTTCTTCTCCGGGTGTACCTTTTGCAGCAACGTGTGTATTCTCCCACTTCATGGTCCGGGTGTTTTAGGTTGTATCAATATTTCTACTTGCTCGGCTTTTTGCATGCTTGTACCTCGCTCTCTCGCAATTCCAAAGCTCGAGCTTCGCGCTCCCCCGCAATCTTTCTCGAGTGTGATAGTGTGTATCAACGGAGATACTCGTCTACAACGCTGTTCATGGTGCGTGCGGTGAGCAAGTTTGAGCAAGGGCAATGAGAGAGCCGACCTGAGCGGTACTCGGCGTCCGGCCCGGCGATGTCCCATGCCCGGGGACGCGTCGATCGTCGAGCGCGGGGTAGTCGTGCGGCGGTATGTCCTCTTGACCTCCACGTCCACCTCCAGTTGCTCGCTTTGTCTTGGAGTTTGCGAACATTGGCTTACACGACAGAAGACTGAGACTTCCTCCTACTATTTGAGTCACCCATTCACAAGAGCATGTCCGACCGCGGATATATCAACCTCATTCGCCACCTCGCGCGTCCTATCTCCACCCTCTCGCTCGAAACTCTTCAAGCGTCCATATCGCACTACCTCGCGCGCACGCCCGTGCCCCTACCTGGCACTCCTACTCCTCTAGCTGCAGCTGTACTCAGCAGCCCGCTCTTCCAGCCGTACAAGCACGCGACCCTTTCCGCTCTCGCACTCGCGTTCCGCCATGCCGTTCACCTGCACGTCGGAGTGCTCAAGGAAGAAGCAGAGCGCCGTCCCGCGGGGCTGCTCACGCGCGGGGTTGATGTGCGGGGGAAGCTTGCGCGGTGGGCTGGAGAGGTAAGAGCGGGCTTTACCGGGAGCGAGCCATTGGTACGACTCGCGTGCGCATCGGGATTTTTGCTGGGGCTTGAGGACTGGGACACGGAGCTGAAGATCAAGGAGAAGGAGAAGAGGGTTCGCGCGAAGGCGGAGGAGGAGGTTGTGCTGGCTTTGGCAGAGGTCGTGGACGAGTACGCGCGGGAAGGCAGCGGGTGGGAGAAGGACTTCAAGAAGGCGGTCGGAGCGCAGGGAGACGAAGGTATGCAGCCATACTCATCCTTTCATGGGTCAGCGGGATATTCACACTAGCGGCGTGATGCGTTTCAGATCCATTAGCACTTGCCATACTTCTTGCATCTCATTGCGCCCAGTGCATTGCGGCGGAGCGGCTGCAAGCTCTCCAATTGCCCGTAAGTACTCTGCTAATTCCTTTCAACTTTCGCTAAATTTAGTTGTATAGACTGTGGTAGATGTGCTCATGAACACCATCGACCGCTCCTTTTACAGTGGCGTGTTCTTGACTGAGGCATCCACGTCAGCTCACATGGATGCACAGGGTAGAATCGCAATATTGGTATGCATCTGCGTCTCAGCAGAACTGGTGAAATGTCTAATTGTTGCCAGTCAACTTCTCCCTTTGGTCAAACCATTCGCTCGATAGCAACTTCGCCGTATATCGGTGCAATGTCCGCCCTCGCGCGATTTATGGCACGTGCGCTCAGGGTCCTCGTAGAGTCTCGCCGAGCGTCAGGTTGGGAAAGCATAGATCGTACTTTGCAACGCCTGCAAATCCTTACCGCTGCAGTCGAGAAGGACTGGGAGAGGCGTCCCCTCGCCCAAGTCACCAAAGAAGATGACCTTTCCGGTAAGGTGCTGTGTCGGAAACAGAGCGCGGCAATGTCTGATAGTTTTCATCCTAGATAATGCAACACGCGACGTTACAACGACGACCTGGTCAATACTGAAGACGCTCCTCTTCACCACCCTCATGATCTCCCAATCTATCCTCTCCGCCGTCGTGTTTGTTCCCGGCCCGAACACATCGCAGCGCTCGTCACCGGCCACTTCGCCGCAGGCTATTGCCTTGAACGTCTTGCATGTTCTCTCCCACTTGTCGTTCGTGATGCCACAGTTCGGTGGGGTCGCTTCGACCTCCGAGGGCGGCCTACCCGAGCTCAAACGCGCATTTTACATGGCGCTGGATGTGCTTGCCTCCAGCGAAGACGCCGCCGAACGTTTTGTCTCTGAGCTGTCCAAAAGGGAGGGCGTGATAGAGAAGGGCAAAGGTATGTCTAGAGCGAAAATTCGTCCCTGCTTTGACTTCGCTCTGACACTGCTACATCAGGTGTAGATGCGCTTCCGCGGTCGCTTTTAGATGCACGTAAAGCGTTCGCGCTAGCGTGTGTTGAGCAGCTCGTCCCGATCTTGTCCGAGGAGACCTTGCAGACACGCGTATATCCTCTTTGCCATCTGTGCGTATCGTACCCATTTGCATTGATTCTGTGATCCTGATTATTGGACAATTATCTAGACGTCTATGGGACCCTAGTCATAGGGAAACATACGAGTCTGCCCACTCGGTCATGCTCGCGATTTTCGCCGCGCACGCTCAGGCCGGAGCCACGGGGCGCACCATCACCTCGAGACAACCGTCATTCGCCGAGCAGTTGGTCCCAATGTACGCGCAATGTCTAGTTGAGGTGCGTCGCCCTTTCCACCCTGTAAATCATAGGCGTGTGCTCATAATTGTTCCAACACAGAACTCGTCGGAGGAGCGGCTAAGTACTACACAGCTATGCATGGCATACGCAGCGCTCGTAAGGAGCGCAAACGCCTTTGGGGACGGCGTTGGAACAAGCGATGGCGAGAGCGTAGAAGGCGACGCCATGGCGTGGCTTTGCGTCGAGGTGCTCCTGAGTGCCATTCGCAACGCACAGTCCGCCACATCAAGTCCCGCGCCGCCGTCTCCCTCGAGTTCCTCTATATCCCCATTCCCACTCACACAATCCGAGCACCTGCATCGTCTACACCTCACGCTTATCGCATTGGTTCCTTCAGTCTCGCTTGCTCTTATACCCCGCCTACTGCAAGAGGTCAAGACGATCGTGCTTTCGTCTCCGGCTGGCGACCCTGCGGGAGAGAAGCGCGAAGAGCTCGTGCAGGCTCTATTCAAGGCCATCCTGCAGGACGTCGGTGACGCGGAGAAAGAGTATACGATTGGATGGTGGTTGAAGAATAGAGAAGCGCTCGCAGGCGAGAGAGACAGCTCGGTGCGCGAGTCACTGGAAGCTGAGGGCACCTTGGTGGCCCGACTGTGACTCACTACTTTCGGCACCTATGTACCACCATTTTGTTGTTTGCCTTACTAGTGGACAGGGATACAATGATTGTACATATCCTACTACATTCGCTAATAAATACCATCTGCAACTACTACAATTCATGGTCCAAAGCCACACTGATGAGTCCGGGAAGCTAGTTACTAGAAAGCAAACCTACGCGACCCGCCTATTCTCGCTTTCATGATTCTACGGTCTTTCCTTCGAATGCGACCTGCGCGTCCAAGATCAACTTCGAAGCCTCCGCCGAGCGGGGTTTGATGGTACATCGATGATCCTCGGGAAAGCTACCCACGCCTAGTCAGCATACGAGCAACATCCGAAGCGGGCTCATGGGCGTACGAAACTAGGCCATGCGACTGCCGCATTTCAATCTTGACGGGTTGTCCACGTCCATCAAGCGGAGGCTCGAGCCGGAAGACGTGCAGCACGGAGGCGGCCAAAATATACAGCAGGTCGTCTGCGTAGTACCGTCCCGGGCACACTCTGTGGAGTTTCTCAGTGCATGCTCGACAATGATAATTGCTGGAAGCACATGTAGACTCGCCTTCTCCCGTATCCGAAAGCGAACGCGGACCCGTCACGCGCCGTTGCGCTCAGTCGCCCGTTGCGTATGAATCGTTCGGGTCTGAACTCTTCCGGAGAGTCGTACACTTCGGGGTCGTGGAGCATCGCCCTGACGTTCCCGCACAGATAAGTAGTGTTTCTTGCAAGCGTGCGATGTGAACTTCTTTGACTCACCAGGTGTTCGGTATGATTGTGGTACCAGCAGGGATGAAGTAGCCGTCGTAGACGTCGTCCTCGACGGTGCGATGGGGGAGGGCGAGCGGTAGCACGACATGCCAGCGGAGCGCTTCCTTGATCAAAGCGTTGATGTAGACCAGCTCTTTGCTGTCCTCGAAGTCTGGCAGACGATCAGGGCCAACCACTCTGTCTAGCTCCGCTTGGGCCTTCCCCTGGACCTCCGGGTGCTGAGACACAGCCAGGAACAAGCCGAGAAGGGAAGAGAACGACTAGGTATGCAGCATCGTTACGGAGGGCACAGGTTATGTGTCGGATGTGCGGTACTCACAGTGTCGGCTCCTATCGACATCGATGGTAAGTATGAAAGTATCACGCGTAATCATGGTGGTCAGGACACCTACCTTCGAACGCAGCCAGGCCGACGTTCTTGATAACATCTTCCTGGTAGGTATCTCCGACGTTATCCTGCCCTCTCAGATTTTGCATTCTCGCCAACAACGCAGCTATCGCGCAAGGCTGATATCGAACCTTGTCCTTCACAGAGATGAGGCGTGACAGCAGACGGACATAACCTATTGACCACTTACAAATGCTGCTTGCACCTTAGCGAAAGGAACCTCCTTCAAGTGTATGACGGCCGCCTTGCATTTAGCCAGAGCATAGTGGAATCCCGCGCCAGGCACCCAACCCGGCACATGGCGCAGGAAAGGAACGGCGTCGACGGGGTGCGTCTTGGTCGCGAGGTCCGATGTGCAGCGCAGAGCATCTTGTGCCTTCGCAATGAGTTCGCTGTTTTCATCTCTGTTGGCGTCGAGACCGTAAAGAACCTTCATACTCGTAGCCGAGAGGATACTGTAGCTTTGACGTTATTCGTGCACGCGTGCCGGTAGTTACGTCCACTCACAAACGAAGATGCTGTTTGAAATCCTGCGGGGAATCCAGAAGTCTTGCGAGGAATTCATGCGCGAGGCCCCGTTCGATATCGTGATATTCGCCAACTCGTCCTGGGTGGAAAACCTGCCAGAATGCACGGCGATGGTCCCTCCACCATTGCCCATATCTCATGACACTGAATGCAATGTCGTTTCCAATGCTAATGCGCTCAATCAGAAATCATACAGGCGCTGAAGGGCGCTGAAGGGCGCTGAAGGGCATACTCACAGCGGGAGCAGGTGGCTAGGGGGTCGATCGGACGTGTTCGCAGAACGCTTTTCTAGTATCTCGGCCGCTGCTCGTACGCTCCCGACGATGAGCATAGGCTTGCCCATGATATCTAGATATACGATCTCTCCTACGTGACATTAAGTAGTCAGGTTACAACCACAGTACATATACTCACCGTGCTTCGAGCACAAATCCCTGAAGCCAACCCACTGTTTGAGCGACGGCACATCCAACAGATTGCCGATGACGGGGAGTGGCCGCGGACCTGGAGGAAGAGGTCGACCCCGCGTTCGATGATTCCATATCATGCGGTCCCGTATCTGTAATAAAACGAAATACGTGACGAGCAGAGCAGCAGCGAGACCAAGGGAATGCTCGAATGGGTGGAGAGCTTCCATAGTAGCTGCCTTCGGTGGTGAGAAAGGGTCTTGCCCAGTGAGTGGCCATCAGGCCATCCTATATGACCTCCACGAGCTGCTGCGAAGCGCTAATGAGCCATTAGTCCTCGATCAATCGGAATGGTATAGAACCCCACATAGCCGATAGCCGGGCGGACCTCAGGACATCTTCAATTGAATGCGTTGTAGATGCCTTCAGGCAAACGAGCGTAAGACTGCGGGTAAGCCCATGTTGTAGGTTTTGTGTCTGGAAGCCAAGCAAGGTTCAAATGTTTGTAGGGGCAGGTGCCTCACATGGTAATGAGGTGTGAGTATACGCGTACTGCCACACAGTGGTGAGGCTCCTAGCGACCACGTATCCTGGACCGAGTCAAGCGACTTGGTCGAACGGAAAGATGCTTGAAGTCTACCGTGATCGTTCACGTCATACCGGGGCGATAGACTCAATCCGAGCAATTACAACCCGCAAAAACGTAGTCGCAGGACACAGAGCACTCACATTATTAAATAGGTGAGAGATTGTGGCGCTCTTGGATGTACACGTGTTCTGCCAGAAGCACGGAAGTCGCTACGGGCCGACAAGAGAAGCATATCATGCCCCAAAGACTAGAAAACGGACTTGCCCGAGCGTCGTTTGACCAAGTACACGCAAGAGATCTGTAAGGTGCCCGTTAACCGACGACTAGCACAAGGGACCCCTACGTACGACGAAGAGTCTACGAATTACGACAGTAGTCCACCTACTTGCCCGTGCCTGATCGTGGTCTGCTGTCAGTCCTCATCGAGAGAGAAGCCCGATGATGGAGACGCATGAGACGGGCCCTATAGCGATACACCGAATGTCATTTGCGAGGTGACGTCCTGGCACACAATAAGATGTTAGGAGCAACATCGTGATTCACTATGGACATACCTTTCAAAGCGTAGGGATACGAATCATAGAGTGAACTCTAATACGGCTGGATAGGTACGGACAGTGTTTCACGATAGCACGGCATACCATCGTAGAACCTTCCTTGACGATGGCATTGACGTACACAAGCGCGTCCTGAGGTCAAATCCTCAAGGTTGGGCAGGTGGCGAGAACCGGTGACTGTCAATATTAACTTGAGCCTAGCTTTGCACATCGATCTCAATAGACATAGCGAAGAAGGTCGTGTATAAGGTCGGAAAGGACTACGGTATAGCCAGTTGGATATTGACCAGCTATACAGGCGTACGTGGGTCGACCGACTCGGCCCCAGCTGGATGGCCGCAATGTGAATATAACTATGCCCGCGATATATAGTAGCGACGTACCCTCGATGCGACCCTGGTCGGAGGTTCTTGGCAAGTCCACTCGTGACACGATCCGTGTACAAATTGTACACTCTGTCCTATTTTTCATTGTGGCCAAATTTCTTCGCGTCTGCGGTTCTGCTCTCTATACTGCATGATCCCTGGAACGGCGATGATCGGCTGAGCTGGGTAGGTGAAGTCTACTGCCCATCTGAAACCGGCAATACCGTAAGAAATTCTGCACTGCAGTAACATAGCAGTGGACGGAATACATGCCTCGCCAAGACATCAAGCATTCGCCGCCCGACGTCAACCTATACCGCCAAGAACCGTCTCCAAAGCGCACTGGCGACGAATCCAGATTCTCAGGTTATGCATAGCGTCAGGCACTAGAGTGGTACTAAGGGCAGGCTTGCGATTTCCTATCTTCTCATGAGCTCTGCGTCCAGGATAGGTGAACCTCGGCTTTCGTGCGAGAACGTTCGTATGTCTCCGCATGCTCGGCATGTGCTTCTGCAAGTTCTTCAAGTCTTCCTGTTTTAGTTCCTACTCCGACAACCGCGGGGGAGTGCTACGCCGGGCGCCTATGTTCAACGGCCCGCTATCGACGGGTGCGGCAAGACGAAGGAAGGCTGAAGCCGACTCTGGGTTTCTAATGTCTCCGAAGGTCCTGCCAGCCTGCCAGGCCCTCATGGACGCGCTGTCTGATCCACGGATGGGGCAAGAATCAGTCAGAGTATATATGCCAAACCTCGTACCGCGTGGCATGCGAGCCCTTCTGACTCCTGCTTCCCTCCCCCTCCTTCCATCAGCCGCCGCTGACTCCGGTCGCCCGTCTCTTGTCCTCGCTCTTGACTCTCGACGACGATGTCTGCGGATAACAGCACGGTTCTTGGTGTGGTTGTGTTCGCGCGCCATGGCGATCGGCAGGGATTCTATCAGGACCCGCAGACGTACACGGCGTCCGCGACGGTGATCACGCCCCTAGGAGAGGTGAGTGCTAATACCCTCTGCTGCATACCCTCCTGTTTGCGTGAGGATTATGCCATGGTTGTGAAGGTTAACATGGGCGCGCATGCTGTATGTCATGGAGGTCAAGAGGAGAGATGTAGTAGGCGCCCACATGCTTCTTCCGCGAAACACTGCGCGATGGCCATCCTGTTTCCGTACTTCATGCATCCCATGTATGCGCAATATACTGATATTTATCCTCGCGGTAGCAACAAGAGTTCCAGCTCGGCTCGCTGCTGCGCTCGCAGTACCTCAACGCAAGCTCGTCGACCTACATCCAGGGCATCGCGAACGCAGACACGCTCTTCCAGTCCAATCAGGTCATCGTGCGGGCGGACGCCGGCGGCGAGGGCGGAGTCATCTTCGACAGCGCGGTCGCCCTCACCCAGGGCCTGTGGCCGGTGACACCGAAGGCGAACACGCAGCTTGCGAACGGCACGACCATCACGAGCCCGCTCAATGGGTACCAGTATGTCCCGAGTAAGTCCATTCGGCGTTTGGAAGCGTAGGGATGCCTGCTGATAACGACGTGCTGCGTAGTTGAGTCCGTAGAGCCCGACCAGGATGTGTCGCTCGAGGGGTTCACCTCGTGCATCGTACGTGACCTTTTAAGCTAGGATGCGGCGAAGTGTTCTGACGGGCGTGATTGCCAGACCTTTGATACCCATACGGCGGCGTTCTACAACTCCACCGCGTTCCAGGAGAAGCAGGCCGAGGTGGCTCAATTCTTGACCGACTTGAAGCCCTACATGGACAATCGCCCCGTCACTCTACAAAACATGGTGAGTCGCTTCCGCTTGGCTTGTTCTTGAACGGACGGAGATGATTGATACCAATGTTTTTAGTGGAACGTATGTGTGATGCATGCCATCGAGTGCGACGCAAAAAGTCTGATCGTCCACCAAAACAGATCTTCGACTACATGAACGTGCAGTCCATCCACAACGCGACGTTCGCAAACGCGCTCCCCGCGGGATATCTGGAGCAGGCGCACGACCTCGCGAACTGGCACGAGTACAACGTCTTCAGCGATACTTCTGCGACGGGCATTGGGAACAGTAAGTAGCGATCGTACACCGAATGATGATAGGTGACTTACGCCCTGCCAACAGTCGCATTCCGCACGATGCTCCCCTCCGTGCTGACCGCTATGCAGCGCATCGCCAACGCGTCTGACCCGCTCAAGCTGCACTACTCTGCGATCGCCTACAAGCCATTCCTGAGCTTGTTCAACATGACGGGCGTGAACGCCGACGGCGCTCTTCCGCCCACCATCGGTCCATCTTACTTCCCTCTATACCGAAGACTCACCCTCACTTCCTCCCCCTAGTGAACTACGCCGCAGGTGTCATCCTCGAAGTCCGCCAGCCCGCCGACTCATCCGAGCCCGTCCTGCGCTTCACCTTCAAGAACGGCACCGACGACGCCTCCTTCCTCCGCTACCCCATGAGCTTCCCCGGCTGGAGCGGCCCCGCGGACCAGGACGTGCCGATGTCGACCTTCATCAGCGCGTTCGAGCCCGCCGCGGTCAACATCACGCTCGACTGGTGCCATGTGTGCGGGCAGACGCAGGCGCGCGAGTGCGGGGCCCTCTTGGGCGCGAGCTCGAACGTGCAGCTCGCGGCGCACCACGACAGGATCTCGCCGGTTGGGGCTGGGTTCTTGGGTGCGGGGCTGACGGTCGCGGTGTTCGCGATGGTGCTGGCGGTACTGCTGTTCTTGGGCTTGTTGTCGTTTGGGCGCGGGAAGCGTCAGGGTGCGCAGAAGCCGCAAAAGAAGGAGCATGTCGATCTGCCTTCGTCGGTGAGTTTCAACCTCGAGGCCGCAGTGATGGGTTTGGGACTGACGGATGATGTATGCAGACGAACTCCATCTCCAAGGAATCGGCTTAGGCGGCCAAAACTCGTATGCCATTATCATGAACTGTACGAAGCCCTGCGAGAAGATGTGACGATGCTGAAGGAATATCTCTGCTTCTACTTCTAAAAAAGGGTCTTATGCCGTTTGTACGAATACTGGATGTACTTCCGCCAATCTGCATGTCTTGTATTCTTCCACGGGTCAGTACTCAGAATGCATGTCTTTAGTATATTTCTATATCTGCAGCAGTTCGTGACTACGTAAGTACTCGGCCGATACTACTAGCATCGTGTTCTTATACGTGTCGTAACCCGATCGGACAGCGAGATTGGGTCGAGTGCCGTCGCGTGTCGCGACGCGCCTAACCGCGTGCAGTTGCAGCCACGTGCCTGTGACACTGGCCACCACGTGGATGTGGCTTGGAGTCCCGGAGGCGCCATTTCGCCAAAAGCAGTTGCTTCGACTTGTGCTCGTCCACACACTCGGTCTTCACATTCCGCTGCATCTTGTCTCTCAACCACTACCACCCGCCGACATGGACGTCGACCCACCCCAAGTTCTCCAGCAACAGCAGCCGTACGCCATCTTGCGTATCAAGCGTAAGCGCAATGAAGAACCCTTGGACGCGCTCGGTGAGTGCGGGCGGTGGCTACAGCCCCTTGTACTGCAACTCACGATGAGCTCGGCGAAACCACAGTTATGGACTCTGCACCGCGCAGGAAGAGGTCAAAAGGTGGTCTAAACGTCTTCCAATATGCGGGCACGGTAGAACAGGCAGCGTGGAACGACGAGCAGCAGAAGAAGGCTCTCGAGGTGCGCGTATGTGGCTAACCCGTAAAGAAGGAACTAACATGGGATCTGGACTGTAGAAACGACTCGTTGGCCTGTCGCGAGAGTCTACGAAGAAGCCTGAGGATGCGAACGCTCCTGCGCCTGCTGCGGTACCCACACCCGCTGCTCCTGCAGTCACCCCCGCCTCGCCCGTGAAGCCTCCACCCACCTCTACACAATCAGCTATGCGTCAGCACTACGGAACCCCGAAAAAGACATACACGATCGTTCCTCAAGAACAGACACCACAGGCAGAGTATGCACGGAAGCACAACGCTACTGCACCGTACGTGGTAGCGCTACCATGCAGAACAGACGCACGCTGAACGACAAGCCCGCAGACCCAAGATATACTCGTCAAAGGAGATGCAAGAGATGAAGCGCGGCGCAGCGTTCAAGATGTACGACGCGGTCCCGTCCTCCTCGTCCGGAAATATCGCGCCCAGCGAGACCGACAAGGAAATTGAGAAATTCCTTCCGATGCTCAAAGACTATCTGAATGGTTAGTCTTGGCCCGCGCGCAGCGGATTCCCCATAACTCAAAAAATTGTACCAGTAAACGACATCGCGCTGCCCTCGCCGTCAGAAGCGGAGGCGAATGGGGATGGCATGGACGAAGACTACGTCTACGACGTATTCTATCACCGTCCGACCACGTTCCAAGAACTGTATGAGCCAGGCGCATCGACCAACATCGCCAAGCTGTGAGCCAGTTTGCCCGCTTGTGCATGCACTTTGATGCTCACAGACGATGCAGTACTGGGCTCCCACCGGAGCTGAGCGGTTTGTCGGGCGAGGATGATTCCGACGACGAGTACTCTGACGAGGACGATGAGGATTCCAACGGTAGGTGTCATGCACACTCATCGCCGCGGAAATTGACCTGGTGCCGCAGCCGAGGATTGGTACACGAACGACTACCCCGAAGAGGAAGACCCTGTGAGCAGTGATGGGAGTGGTGAGTAACAGACCCTTTCATATCTCGAGAATGCGCTCATTTTTAACGACGCACAGACGAGTTTCACGAGGACTCCGACGCGGAAGGCGTCATGCACGATGGCGAACGCGACATGTCGTCGTACCGCAACGTCATGACACTCTAGAGACTGGAAAGACTTGTCGCAAGGTTTATGCCCCTGGATCGCCGGTGAAGAGGGTATCGGTCGGAAATGGTACGTACGCACGCCAATGTACTTTTATATCACGCAATGCAATTCGTTGTGTTTGTTCGACGTGCTGATGGGATTGAGCAAAAGCAAAGGAAAGCATATATTGAAAAGCATGATTTGACAGCATAGTGGCCACATAGCTAGCGAAAGCATAGAGCGTAAACGTAAGGGGTATGCGAGACTAGGACTATATCTACACTATTCGACTGCTGGTCGTGGCGATGTACAGGTGAGGCGATATACAGATTACAGAGATAAGTCAGCGGCGAGAAGAGTTCGGCCTTCTTCAAAGTCCAAAGGTTCGATGCGTACATTGTGCGGTCCAAAAGATGCGTGATGTTGGTGGGAGGATGTGAGGGTAGTGTAGATGGAATGACCAGAACACGCAGGAGGTCAACGTATAGCGAAGAAACGCTGCACAGAGTGCAGCACGTCCCAGCACCGCCGCTTCCCCGCGGCCTTGCTGCTCATACGCGGGGCCGCACGCGGAGGGCTCGGGTCCCGCACGGGCTCCTCGGGCGCGTTCTCGGGATCGTAGACGACCCACTCGTCGCAGGCCCCGTCGTTCGCAGTGACGAAGCTGTCCGTCTCAGCGTCGACGTCCATGTCGTCCGCGTCCGCGTGCTCCCCGGAGGAAAGCGTGCGCGCCGAGGACGCCCACGAGCCAGTGGAGTCGCGTCTACCGGCATCCTCCCCCTGCTGCGGCCCTCTTGCCCCAGGCGCGAAGGGGGACCCGAGGGGGGACGCGCCGGAGGGTTGGGGGTAGGGCGTGGCGTCCCCTGGCTCGGGGCCGTTGAAGCGCACGAAGATGCGCTGCCGCTTACGCTGGCTTGTCCTGCCTATTCGCACTCTCGGCGCGTTGCCGATGTCCTCCGAATCGGAGCTGTCGCCTCCATCGTCGTCGACGGTGCTGCGCCGGCGCTTGCGGGGCGCAGGGGGTGGGCTCGGGAGAGTGTCGAAGTTGAAGTGGGGTTCGGGCGCGCGCGGAGGCGTGATTGGGGGCGGGAGCTGGGAGGCTTCGATGGGAAGTGAGGAGGCGGATATGGAAGATAAGGGGGAGTGGTATGGGGAGAACTTTGACGTGTGGGAGGACGATGAGGATCCCGGTGTGGACGAAGAAGTGGACGAGGATGCGAAAGCCGATGAAGATGAAGACGTGGACGAGGACGGATCCGCTGGGGACCACGATGGAGCGCGCGCTGACGACGCGTCAAATAGTTCAGATACGTCGGCAAAAAGGCAAGGGTCGTCGGCCGACACAGACGGAGGAGACCCATCCATCGGGGATTCGCGTGCCTTTTCGATCTGACGCAGACTGACGAATTGCAGAGGGGGCGAGTACGCCGTCGTCGTAGGGGACGGCGTGTCGTCCTCCTCATCCGGCAGGGACCCGCCAGCGACTGCGAGGGTCCTAAGCATCTCACCCCACCCGGTTGCGGCGACCGCATAGTCCGGCGGGAGCCATCCTCCCCACCCCGGCCGTATGCCCCGCGACCCCCACAGCCCGCCCAGTCCGCGCAAGAACTCGCTCAGCGGCGCCCACTCGGGCCCCCTGTCCGTGTCAAGGTCCGGAAGCTCTGCGGCGGCCGCGTCCGCAAGCATGTCCCCCGTGAAGGCCGTGCGCGACGCGTGCATACGCAGCCGGAGCTCCTCCGCCTCCGCCAAGAGCTGGCGGCCCTCGGGCGACCGTCTCCAGCGCACATCTGCGAAGACGATGTCTTCGACACGTGCGAGGTATGCGGTGAGCGCCGCGAGGGCGCGGACGTTGAGAATGAAGCGTGGTTTCCAGCGGGTGGACGACCTGTCTCCAGTCGGAGGGTCTAGGAGCGCTTGCTGGCGGCGCGTTGCAGCGATCTGCGCGCGTGCATTGAGATTTAGCGTATGCAAAGGGAAGGGGAAAAACTCACGATCGCGGCGACAGTGCGAGCGGCGCTCTCGGGAAGGAAGAAACACATCCTGCATAACGCCTGATCGAGCACGCCTGCGTGCGCTGAGAGTGTCCGCACTCGCTCGCGGGCTTCAAGTTCCCGGGTGGTGCCATGCAACGTAAATGTGGGGAGCGCTGCAACACCTGTCGTAGCGCAAAGCGAGGAAGAGCTCGTTAGAATTATGCGGTGAAGAGAGAGAGGAGGGGGAAGTGAGATGGAGTATGGCAATTCGTCCCGGCTGGAGGCCCAGGGGTCGAAAGCGTAAGGGAATAGACGTACTCTGTATGCATTCATACATTACGCGCTGCATCCAACAGCTCGCCTGGGCCGCCGTCAACGTCTGGCCAGACTGAGGGCGAAGGGTTGGAGGGACGGCAGCTTGCATTGCAGGTGAACGTGGACGTGAACGTGAACGAGAGGTGAAGGGACCGGCCTTGTGGGAGCTCGCCGTCCGCGTCCGTGCGCGTACTTATCCACGCCCTCGCGCGCGTACAAAGACAATTGCGCGGCCACGCGAGCGCGTCACAATCGCGAAGGACGTGATATATCATTGCTCGCGAGCTGTTCTGAGCGGGGCAACGTGTCCGCGGGGCGGGCGGGGCGAAGGCGCTTCCGGATCGGGAGGGGGAAACAAAAAGGATGGGCGCTTGCGGGTCGCCTGGTGGACGCGAAGGTCGACGGCCGTGACCGCCCTTGGGTGACAATGAAGGACGTGTCAAATATGGCGCACAATAGGGCGAATGGGTGAGTTCTCACGGGGAGTCAATGTACACTAAACGGGAATGGATGAGTAGTGCACTAGTGTCACGGCTGTGGTTACGACGGTACATATGGTGGAGTCTGCTATTATGCCCCGAAGCTTCAGAAGACTGTGTGACGCGGTAAGGACCATGTCGGCGAAGTAATTAAGGATGGAAGCATACACTGACAGATGTCACTCGCCGCGGAAGACTCAAATGCCGCCTGCGACGTCGACCAGGGTCTGAGGCTCTTGATGGCCGGCCTTCAGTACGGGAGCCCCGCATGACGCCCTATCTTTTGATACAGATTTGAGTTGCTGCACAAGCTCCGGACCGAGAAACGGCAAGCGGAGGGTTGCCAGTTCAGGGCAAGGAACGTCGACAACCTCTCCTTCTGCCGTCAACGGCCGTAGACCGTCGACGGCGCTCGAGACGAGATTGGCATCTTGCAGTTCCAGCATGTTGACTCGCGGAAAGAGGGCGAACAATTGCACAGGGTCGCACCAAGAGGCCCACGCCCGTTGACTGCGTACGACGAGCTCGCGGACGGATAGCGCGACGGACCCATGTGCAAAAGCGGTGATTGCTTGGGCGAGCGCCGCCTTGGTTGCGCCGCCTGTGCCGAGCTCTACGCAGAAGGAGGACATCGAGCCCATATCGGACAGAGACAACGTCAGCATGGTGAATGACATCTCGATCGTGAGTCGCGTTCGCGCGTCTTCCGAGAGGTAGATCGCTGGCGCGAGGTTGAGTTGGCCCAACAGCTTGCGCGCGTTGAGCCCATAGAGACGTACATATGCCCTAGCTGGGACGGCAAGGTGGGCGATAATAAGGCGAAGGAGGGAAACCGAACAAGATGGGCCGCTACAGTCGCCGATCTCTAGGGTCTGCAGATGGGGGAGGGCAATCGGCGCGGAAGCGTCGGATATGGGCGAGTGACGCTGGTGAAGGTCGGAGGGAAGTCCACGAAGTGAGATATGCTCCAGTGATGATGCTCGTTCAAGCAGCGCGAGAAGGTCCGACAGCGCCCAGTCGATGCGTGTGCACGTCTCCCAGGAGAGCGTAAGCACGCTGAGGGAGTAGAAGTGATTCGAGGGGAGGAAGGGGACGTCATGCAGCTCCAGCGTTTCAAGTTTCGGAGCCATCCCGCTCCAGAGTTCGGCGACAGACGCGAACGCAGTGGGAGCTTCGGGACCGCCATACATCGCTCGGCACCGAATCGCGGCATGCTTCAGCCTCGGCGCGGAGGAAGCGAGAAACTCGGACGCCAATCGGGAGATAGGGACGCTCTGTAGGCCACATAGACGTAGTTCCGCAACGTCGGCCGCGTCGTGTGCGAGTACGTCGGCGAGGGCGGCGCTAGCGTGCGTGCCGTCAAGGTACACGATTAAGGGCGTGTGTCGTGCTCGGGCGCGGAACACGCCGGTCGCTGCATGTGTTGAAGATGACTCGCATATAGTCGACCAGAGAGAAGATGTGTCGAGCGCGATCGCCCGCCAACGTCGGCAGACCTGGGTGAGCGGGAGGAGGTCATACGTGTGTCGCGCCGAGGACGGCGTCGTGAAGCCATGCGTCGGAAGGATGTTGGGGACGAGGGAGAATATGTGGCCTAAGATTTCTGGCGGGAGCCTGTCGACGGAGCAGCGTGTGTTTATGGCTTCTTGTACGAGCGCATGGGCAAGATGCAAGGATTTCTGCAGCATCCGTAACTGTCATAGAAGCATCAGATTGTCGTTGATAGCATATACTGGAGTGAGGAAACGCATACAGTCTCGATGCTATCCCATAAGTCAGTCGGTCAGCTCAAGCGGCCGCGAGACGTCGCACTGCACGCTCACCTCATGGAGAATCGTTGCTGAGAGATATCAGCAACGATACCTTGCAGTACATCGTGCGGCGCAGGACGATGCGCAATGGAGGTCATACTGTTGGGCGCGAGTGGCAAAAGGTCAAGCTGGTGCTCGTGTTCGGCGGAGCTGCAGCACTTCAGCGGGCGTCGACAGGACAGTTTTCAAAACGCCTTCCCGCCCGTTTTTGTTATAAACGGCTACCCGAGCGTCTGGAGAGCTGCGATGCGGGGCATACGTACGATCGCGTGCGGGTGAAACGCGGTCCCATCGCGCGCGTCCGGCCGCGGGCGGGGTGGCGGTCTTGCAGTTGCAATTCGCGGGCCTCGCGGCGAGAGCCGATATTGGCTGGTATCTTTCATCTGGACGTGGGTATGCCACGAGCTAAATCGCATAGAATGTTGCAGTGCGAACGACGCGAAATCCCAGGGAGGGGGGACCCTGACCCGCAGCCAGGGTAGGCCGTACTCGCGGTTGCGAGCGATTCAAGGGCGGGTACCTTATGCAGTCTCATGTCGCGAGGCGTTGAAGTACAAGATCTTCGTGGATTGGAATATCGCAGAGGTGTTCGGACTCAAAGCTAGTCATCACAGAAAAGATCAGAGACGTAGCGTGCAGGCGGTGAGGTGAGTCTTGAGACAGAGCATATTAGACGCCCATGCAACTCTGCAAACGGGCGCGCAGTCTCGCCGTAATAAGCCGATCCCTCACGGGAACTCCGAGGACATCAATCACCATGCATTGCCTCGTCACCCAGGAAAGACAACGAGGCGCGAAATGATAGTAGCAGCGGTAGCTTAATGACAAGGGATAGCAGGCTGAAGTAGATGGTACATACACGATGACCAGTCGACGGTCGCTGCAGCTTCAGTACGTACATTATTCAAAGCGGGCCAATCGGGAGAGCAAACTGAGACAACGGAACGAGAAACCAGTACTGTGAGAAGATGCGCTCTATAGCGTAACGTAACGTAGAGGTAGAATTAACAGCGACTCGTGGCAGGGGGCGGGTTGACGAAGCCCTGGCGCGGGAAGGGCACTGGAACGGACATCTCCGGGGGCGGGACGCCGGACTTGAGGCAGGCGCGGACCAGGTGGTAGCGCAGGGTCTGCCACTCGCGTCGTTGGTCTAGAAAGAAGAAAACGAGGCGTCAGCACACGCCGCACGGAGATTGAACGCGCCGAGTCAGACGGGAGTAGGTAGATGAGAGGACAGAAGGCAACTCAAGACGGCGCAGCAAGCGGCAGCGCGATGCCAAGGTAGCGAAGGAAACGTGTGTGAGGGGAATTGACGTACCTGGGTTGGGCCAGAACATCATGAGGTACTCCGTGCGCCTCGCGAAGCTCTTGGACGCCTCAAGCGCGATAATGAGCGTGTGGTCTGTTCTCCATAGGATGAGCGCCCTAAAAAAGCGAAGCCGGTCCGAGTTCAGTATTTGTAAAGGGTCAGTGACAAAGGGGAGAGAACACACTTGATTATATGCGACATGAACCAGTAGATCAGAAGCGGCTTGCGGTAGTCCATCGCGGGCGTAGGGTGGCCCTCAATGAGGCTGCACCAAACGCGCTCGGCGGCCTCCAATCGGTGGAGCACTGAAGCAGTACACGCCAAGGTCAACTTAGGGTTCAGCAGAAGTGAGAAGATGAAGAGGTACGCACGCCAACGTTCAGCTTTGTCTCGGTAGAACAGCTTGCTGCCATTCCTGCAGAAATTTGTCAGTAGACACACTTGTAAACGAGCATACGGGGGGCGCATATACTCACGTCGTGACCTGCGGAATATACCGCTGAAACTCGTGCGACACGCACATCCGTGACCTAAGCCTCCGTCAGCGCCTCCTTCCCTGACACGAAACGCCCGACCAGACTCACCCGAAGAGCATCTCGCGCGCCTGGAATCCGAAGTAGCGCTCGAGCCCGCATGAATGCTGCTCCAACGCAAGCTCGAGCGCGTCGATCTCGAGCCACGCGCGCATCGCGAACTGTGCGCGCTCCGCCTCGCTCGTCCGCGTGTCCGCGCGCGACGTGATACACGCGTGCATAAGCAGCATCGAGCGGAGATAGAGCGTCCACACGTTGTTCGGCGGCACGGGCGTGCCCGCACGCGCGAGTGCCTCCCCAGGGAACAGCAGAGCGAACTACACAAATGTCAAAGGCTGAGCATTGCAGGCAGGGGTATATGCACGACAAAACGGGGAGACTCACGTTCCGGGGCTCGTTGATGCAAAGCTTGGTCCTGTCGAAGTCGTCCAGCACGGAGCTGTACGAGTTGAGGCTCGCGGTGAGCATCACGCTCGACCACACCAGCCGTCGGCACTCCTCCTTGCGGAACTCGCCCTCCGAAAGGCCCGTCGGCCACATCATCGTGCCCACCCATCCGGGCGCCATTCCCTCAACGGACGGCCAGTGGTGGCTGATTGTCAGCTTCGCGCAGTTGCACGAGCCCGAGGAGGGCGCGGTCGACGGCCCGAGGTTGATGTGGTCGGGCGTAATCGGCTCATTCAGGGGATCCGGCGCTGGCAGGTACGCTAGATTGGGCGCTGGAGAGGTCCCCAGTCCGGAGAAGGGAGAGAACGTAGCTTCTCGGGGGGTGAAGGCATTGTCTAGGGACGGGCCGGGAGGCACGCTGGCGAATCCATTCATGGCGGGGACGCCTCGGGCTCGTTCTGAGGCGTGCGCTTGGACGAGATCGGCGTCGAGGGTCGTCATGTTGAAAACACGGAAAAGGGAGTCCAGGAGAAGCAACGACGAGCGACCACGTTCCTCAGAGTGAAGTGGATGCGACTGCATCTCAAAATATGCGATCAGCTAGTGTCCCAGGCGTCAGTACATGGCGATACGTGACCCAATGCTTTCGGTAGCGCACCCAGGTAGCCTGAATGAGGCCGATGTCGACCCAGCCAGTTGCGAGGCTCGCTTGCACGGCGCCGTCCGCGAGGCCAAGAAGCCTCACCGCGCGCTCGCGCCCGGGCGCACCTCTCTCTGCTTCAGAACTCTGTGCGAGTATACCCGCAGCGAGTGCGCTAAGCATAAGGCCCGGCTGCATCGTAGCGCGACGAGCGGGGTTGAGGACTGCATCGAAGAAGCGTGGGAGGTGGATGAAGCTGGCCCAATAGAGAGACGAGTGGAAAAGTGCGCGGAGGTCCGCCACGATGCTCCGCATAGCCGTGCCCCGCTGCTCGGTGGTCAGCGCAATGGCCTGGCTGGTCCCAGTTTCATCAGAGTAGAATGTAAGGAGTGCATCCCACCACGTCTCCCGCGTGAATTGGAGACCGGGACGCGCGGGGATGGAATCGGCTTCGTCTTCGCGGTCCTTGTCAGTATCCTCTGTACGGACACCTGGAAACGCTATCACGGCATCGATATCAAGGTCGACGGTCGCGAATGGGTCGTAGTATTCAGAAACGGATTCCTGCACAGATCATGTCAGATCCAACCTTGTGCGAACAAGGTAGGTACGTACTTCAGAGGATTCCTCTTCATCGAAATAGTCCCCGATGCTTGTACAGTGTTGTGGGGATTGAGTTTGGTGCGCGTGTGTGGATTGGGAACTGTTGGAACTGTCCGAGCCGCTATGACCGGAGTCGCCTGCAGAGGTTCGCCTGCGCTTTGAGACTTTCTGAGCGCGGTGCCCTGGTGCCTTGTCTTGTCCGCGACGTTTAGGCTGCGGTTCATAGTTGCATTGCTCCCCGTTCTCGGGAGGGCGTTTCTGGCAGTGAAAACAAATCGGCTTTGCCCCATCGCAGCGCGTTTTGCGAGTGCGGCTAGAAAACGACAGACGGCGGCGGTTAGTATTAGCGTAACCCAATATTGTGAAGGTCTTTGGCATGTTGGCTAGAGCTAACGCATTAGACCGAAAGACAGGCATTTACGGATTATTTCCACTTCCGGAAGCTTCGGAGAAAATCAAAGACATAATTTTCTCCGACGCTTCCCAAGCAGTGCCACCACAGTAAACCGGTCTCTTTCGAAGGCATTCTTCAGAGTTCCCGTCTGGGTGCCTAATGGCGGTTTCTCCTCAGGACGAGCGGGAAAGAGCTTCAACGCCCTCTAAGATATCCCGATGTCGAAGGAGGGGCGATTTGGACCTTTGTTGCCTATTTCCGGGAATCTCGGAGACAGGTACGCGTCCTGACACTGATGATACTGATCCTAGGGCCAGTTCTCATCGTTGAGGTGGGCGACACGTCTCGCAGAGCAGCACGAAAGCGGCGGGGGACGCCTTGAGCACCTCCGAGGACACCCGAATCGCAATGCAAATGCTATTCATGGTTAAACGATGGCTTACCATTGGTTGCAAGCGACATATACGCGCGCGCGAGGTTTGCCTTGGGCAGTCAGTGGTTGGTTGGGGGCGAGCGCAATCTTGGGGCGAATGCGACGGCGAGGGGCGTTGGGGGGATTTGCAGAAGACGTCTGCCGGCTGGGGCCGGCCTCTCCGGAGCTGGGGGACGAGGAGTTGCCCGCGTTGGGGGCCTGCGGGGAAGAACTTGAGGATGCTTGCATGGGGGATCCTGCAAGACTGCTCGACATGGAGGTGCGCCGGCCTATGAGCGTGGAGCTGCTGGCTGGACTGGCCATATTCGCGTCTGCAAACGCCGAGAGCACGCTGCGGGAGGTGGCCAAGTCAACCATGAGTAAGGGGAGGACTCAGGAGAGTGGTTCGAACGTGGTGGTGGTTGAACAAAGAGGAGCTATACCGTCATCCGCAAGACGCCTTGCTAGTGCTAGTGAATTCGCCTGCGCAGTACCTCGAATTGGCAAGGTTGGGGCAGTGTTGTTGGACGCCTTAATGCAAAGATGCGAAGGAACTCAGTGGGCGCGGCCAAGTCGACGCGCAGCTCGATCAAGGCGCAAGTCGTAACGCCTTCGGCAAAGATGCCGCAACAGGCGCCCTATATCTGCTTTGTGGCGGTGCCTCGTAGATCCCTTCCTTACCGCATGCCACCACCTGCATGTAACGCAGGGCTTCTTGAACACTCTTCCATCACCTGAAACATCTCCGTCGTAAGGACGGGAGATGGAGGTCGCTTCAAAACACTTCGCGTGGTTTCGCAACGTACTGCAGCTTACCGGCGTTCACGCGATAGCTTCGGACGAGCTAGTTGTTATCCCGGGATCTGAGAAGTCGTGGCTACTATGTCTAGTCATTCTCTCGGACAGCGGACCGCCGACAGGTCCGAAGTCACGACGTAATCATTTGCCTCGACGCCTATATGCAAGCTCAGTCGAAGATTGAACTCAGAGTTATTGCAAACAGCATAGGCGTCTGATAACGGTCTGGACAAATGACACTACGCGTGTGCAACAAGATGTACGAAAACATACAGGTGCATCGCTTTTGCATATGGGCCTGTGTAGTACGTTGTACAAGTACGTAGCCGAATCGCACAGAGGCCGTTATGTCGCCGCCCCCAGCTCGGGAGCGCACAGCCCCGTCTGTGGAGGTGGAGGCGGAAGCGCTGGGGTCGGGGGTGCAACACCGGCTTTCAAACAAGTGTCGACGAGCGTGTAGCGCAGTCTCTGCCACTTTTCCCGTTGTCCTGCGCCAAACGCATACATGTGAGTGGCAACGCCGTGAGGAGCAATCAGCAATGAACATACTGGGACAGGGCCAAAGTTGCATGAGGTATTCCAGCGGGAGGACGAACACCTTCGCTGCGTCGAGCGCGAGCGTCATCCCGCGGTCATTCTCCCACAACACCAACGCCCTGCACCGCAAACGTACGTAGTCAGAGACGCCAGCTATCCAGTCGATCAATACTGCGCTTACCGAGTGACGTGCCCCATGAACCAATACACCAGGAACGAGCGCGTTCCTAGCTCGTTCGCCGGGTTCGTATGCAAGCAGTCCCAGAGGAATTGCGTGACCGCCATTTGACCTCGCACTGTGCGGTTGGTCGGGCGCCGGTTAGAAGAAAGGCACGTTCGAGCGGCGACAGATGAACCTACACCATGCTTCGCACTTCTCGCGATACAGCAAGCTGCTTCTCTCCCTATCAACGACGAAGAAAATGAGCTCGCGCGCGCTCCGCAGTCGGCCCTCAGGTACGCACGAAGAGACATGGGGCAGATACCGCTGGAAGTCCGACGAAATGCACATCCGCGCGCTGCCGCCGCGCGTACAGTCAGCCCCCACCACATATACACACAGTCAAAACGCGACATTACGCACTTGAAGAGGAACTCGCGCGCTTGGTACGCAAGGCGGCTCTCGAGGTTGCACGTATGCAGGTCCAGCGCCGCCTCGACAGCGTCCGCCTCGAGCCACGCGTCGATCGCGAACTGCGCGCGCTGCAGGTCCGGCATGGCGCGGTCGGACCGCATGCGCAGGCCCGTGTGCCAGAGCAGCATCGAGCGCAGGTACAGCGCCCAGATGTCGTGCCGCGCCACGGGCATGCCGGAACGCGCCAGGACGTCCCCGGGCAGAAGCAGTGCGAACTGCATGTGTGGGCGGGCCGGTCAGACAGACAGACTCGGAGCGAAGAGGGCAGAGGGCATGGCGGGGNGGGGGGGTGGAACTTGGGTGGAACGTACGTTGTCGTAGTGCTTGATGGACAGATCCGCGTGGTCGACCTCCCCGCTCGCGGAGGTGTACGAGTTGTGGCCCGCTGCGAGCATGACGCTCGACCAGACGAGGCGGCGACACTCCTCCCGCCGCACCTCGCCCTCGGTCACATTGGGAGGCCACATCACCGTCCCGTCCCAGAGCGGCGCTACCTCGACTACCGCCGGCCACTGCCGCCCAATCGTGAACTGGACGCAGTTGCACCCGGCATTTGGTATCCCGGTGGGCGCCGAGGCAGTCGGATGTGATATCGGGTTGGTCGCAAATTTAGCGTAAGTTTGTTGAGGTGTAACGGCTGTCAACCGTGGTTCGAAATCTACGCTTCCCGCAGCCGCCGGCATGCCATCGTGCATAGCAAACAGGGAGAACCGCGAGTCAGGGAGGTCCGCGTCTAGCGTGGTCAAAGAGAACAGGCGGATCAGGGAGTCGAGCAGAACGAATGCCGAGCGATTGCGCTCCCATGATTGTGCCGGGTGGGCCTGCATCTCGAAAAATGCGAGGAACTGATGAAGGAGCAGGTGTCAGCACGCCACAGCCCTCGGACTGCTTGAAACTTACCCATGCTGCCTGGATTAACCCGATGTCGACCCAGTTTGCGCTCAGGCTTGCTTGGATGGCTGCGTGCGCTTGGTCGATCAACTTCAGTGCGCGAGATCGGCCTTTAGCCCCTCGTCGCAGCTCGCAGCTCTGCACGAACGTGCCCATGGCGAGCATCCCCAGAATCAAGCCCGGCTGTACCGTCGGCCGGCGAGTTGGATCAAGTATGGTCTCGAAGAACCGCGGGAGGTGGATGAAACTGCCCCAATAAACGGACGTCTGGAAGAGGCAGCGAATGTCGGTGAATATGCGCAGAATAGAGGTGCTGCGCTGTGCGGCAGTGAGAGAGGCGACCTGGAGATTGTTGCCGTCGTCCTCGAGAGCGTAGAGCGTGAGTAGGCTGTCCCACCATGTCTCGCGCGTGAACTGCACACTGGGTTCTGAAGAGAGCGCTTCGGCCGCATCCTCCGTAGGATCCTGCTCTGTAGTCTCGCCGGGAGGGTCGGGGAGCACATACGAGCCCACCTTACTCCGTTCGAAGGTGGACGGGTCGAAGCTTTCAATGGCGTCCTAGCAGATATGGCGAAGTGAGTAACAGCGTTATAATAACCTGTTAAGCCTGAGGGTGAACGTGCGCACCTGTAACATGAAACCGCATATGTTCTCAGCGACATCAGCGTCATCGTCATCCTCCACCGGATGTCTCCGCGATGGCCTGGGTTTACGGCTACCCGCCGAAGAGCGTGTTCTTTTCCCGGGCGCTTTGTCCTGTCCACGGCGTTTCGGCGCCTGATCGTAGTTGCAGACCACGATGGTCGGATCGCGACGACGGCAGTTGAAACAAACAGGTTTCGCGCCATCACATCGCACCTTGCGACTGCGGCTGAGTATCAGGAAGCGTGTGGTCAGGTCAACGGTATACCGTTCGGATGGACGGGGGCTCACCACCCTTGGCATGCCACATAGACGCGTGCGCGAGGCTTGCCGTCCGCCGTTAGAGGCTGGTCGGGCGCAAGATCGATCCGCGACTTTTTTGCGCTGCGTGCTGCTGAGTCCTCGCCAGAGGAAGCTACGGAAGGCGAGGACGACCTAGAACGCTCCAGCGAGACTAGTGTGCTGTTCGTTGAGAGTGTCGCGTGTTCCTCGCGTTGAGGTTCACCATCGGCACTACCTCCTGCCTCCATGCTGATACGGGTTGTCTGAGTTATATGCCTTGACCGCGTATGGGTGTAGGAAGAGATGATTCCGACTGGAGGTGTTGAATGTTGATCGTCTAGGATGAACTTCTAGCTTCGGTGTAGCGCACGGCGTGCCTGGTCGATGCGAAATGATTAATGAGGGTCAGCCCTGACGCCCTGGCAGTTACGGCCTATATATGCGGTCGTAAGTGCGGCCATGATACTTAGTCGAAAGCGCTCCGGAAGACGGATAAGCACAGAGGAAAGGGCAGAGAGATGATGGCGGTCCGGCAGATCGACACCCGGCTGCGCGCGGCTGTGCTTCCTCAACGAAACCTGTACCGTTACCCAATTCGGCGCCAACCTTCTTTCTTCTTCTCCTCATGGTCCTCGAAAGATCAATGTCTCGCGAAGATAGAAGCAAAAGCCAAGACGACATTTGTACCCTGTAGAAGCCGCCGTACTTCCTGAAACTCGACAACCGTGCAGTCCGAACTTCGCGGATTATGACATGTGCGGTTAGCTGGACTTCGTTTGCTCAAGAACACCGCTTTTCGCCCGCTCGTCTCGTTCGCGAAGTACTTGGTAGCTACGGCATCCCGGAGCAGAAGATATTTCAGGAATATTGACGCGAGGCTCGCCCTGAACATGCAGCGTTGAATACCATATCATCAAGCGGCCCGCTCGCAAATCTCGGATCCTTGCTCGGGACCAGCTCGTGTTCGCCTCCATTGGCGATCGTTGGGGAAGCTGACCTTCACGGTAGATCGTCAGCCACAGGGATGCATACCGTCGCGCAAACCAACCCTGTTTCCCAACACAGCCTACTCCTCTCCATCATCTACCCACCTTTCTCTTTTTACGCAGCAAATTACCCGGCCGCCTTCTATCATGCAGCTCTCCTACTTCCAGATCCTCGTCCTTGCCTTCCTCCACGGCTCCATCGCCGTCCACGCGATGCCTACCGACGACACAGTTGGCTTGGGGGTTAACGTTCCAAAAACCGGGGACGTACACAAAATTCAACCCCTTCAATCCGAGAATCCGAAACATAAGGTAAGCTCGTTTGCACCTCACGTATATAACGCGCGTTAAACGTCAAACCGTCGTTCAGCGAGGGCTCCCCGTGAACATCATGCAAAACTCGGACGAGTCGCGCCCCATGATCCCCGTTGACAACTACAAGACGGACATGAGCCGGCTGATGGGCGGGCAAGAGTGAAGGAAGAGCGATGAAGTGGGGATGCTGCATAGGGGATGCATCATCCAGGAGAACATCTTCTATTATATCTATTCTATGGCGTGGGGAGAATACAGTGCAGTCTACAGAGGTCATGAAAGCGTGAATCCCGGGAATCCCGCGGTGTGAAGAGATGAGCGCGTAAGAGAGAAACGTTACTAAAGGATTATGATGGTAGTTTTGGATGTAGCGATCAGGATTGAGCAGTGCCGCGTTCCTTGAGCTCCCACTTCTGTCGCCACGCGCCGCCCTTCCACCAAACAAGGAGGATGAGCAGCTCAGACAGGATCGCCAGCCCAGTCCACACTGAGTACAGGCCTCCGTCCCCAATGGCGTCCTGGATAATGGTCAGCAACCGGCCGTACATGCAAGATATCGTTAGAGGTACCTGTAGGGGGACTGCGACTTCTGAGGCAATGAACGCGAAGAGACCGCGGAACGCGCTATTCGTCGCTACGGCCGAGGAGGAGCGGCCAACGTTGGCATCTACGATGTACGCGAGTGTGCTGGAGTAAATGCAACTGGAGAGGCAACCACCAAGCTTCAGTAACATCAACGTGTCGCATAGGAGGAGTACGTACATAGAGAAGAAGCCGGCGAGGAAGAGCATTACGCATATAGCTGCGACGCTGACATGGCGCTCGCACACCCAACCGTAAGCGATAACAGAGGGCGGGAGGAAGAGCATGGGGACCATAGTGCTCTCCAGACGCATCTAAGTGAATATATGCGTGAGTTTCGTGGGGAGACGTGTGTATGCGGGAACATCATTCACCTCCGCTTGGCTCGTACCACCATTCCGCGCCTTCAGCTTCCTGAAGACATGGTCCGAGTAACGGCCACCAAGAACGCTGCCAAAGAGCGAGCCTGGGCAGTCACGGATGTCAGTACTCCATCTTCAGATGCGAGGTCTCGTAGCATTACTCACCGACGCCGAACGCGAGGAGGACCAAGCCGATTTGCAGCGCGTTGTATCCATACTCGTTCGCGAGCGTCCTCGAGCATGTGTACGAGATTGAGTAGCTAAACGCGAATATCAGGCCTAGAGTGTATGCGCGTCAGGCGATAGAAAACGAGAGGGGACGTCGAACTCACCCGACGCCGTAAGGATGGTCAAATTGTTCATGCGCCGAAGCACATGCACGATGGGCTTCACCGGGTTCACGTCCGCGAGCGACAACTTGACCTCGTCCACCGGTGCGAGCGCCTCCGCGTCAATCCGCGCGGCCTGTTGCGCCTGCTTCTCGAGGTCAATGTCCCGGGCGAGCGTCTCGATCGCGTCCTTCCCCTCCTTCGCGCCCTCTTCCGGCGCCGCACTCCGCGATTTCTCGGCCTCCGGCACGATTCGCGAGACCGCGGTGATCTGCGAGAGACTGGATGCCTCGGACGCCTTCGCGGAGTCGTGGGCAATGCGCCGCTTGAGCGCGGCTTGGTACACGAGGCTGCGCTCGCGCCGGAAGGTGTCCTTGAAGGGGATGAAGAGCAGGAAGCAGACGCCGACGAAGATAGCGAGGAACCAGAACGTCGCACGCCAGTCGAAGCCTTGTGTGAGGACACCGCCGAGAATGGGGCCGAGGGACGGTCCTAGCAAGGGCGCACTGTAGACGGATGAGTGAGTCGATGATTTCTATAGATAGGAAGTGATACAGAGAGTCTGACCTGTAATACAGGCCCATCATAGTACCGCGTTGGCTAGGCTCGTATATATCTGCTAATGTCGCCGCGCCCAGAGAAATAACTGCGCTCGAACTTATGCAAGATGAGCATTGAAACGACGGCGACACACACGTAAGGAAACTCACCCCACAGCTTGAATACATCGCATACCTATCAGCACGCCAATGGTCTTCGACAACGCGGCCACTATACATCCGATCGTGCACAGCGCCGTGGACAGCAGGTAGACCCTCTAACACACGCATCAATGAGCTCCAGCCCTTTGCCCAGTGTTGTGCACGACAAACACACCTTCCGCCCCCAGAACTCGCTCAGCGCGCTCCATAGCAAGGGCACGCCGCCCTGGATGAGGATGAACAGCGACAAGCTGAGGCTGATCGCCCCGCTCGATGCATGCAGCTGTTCCTCGATCTGGGAAATCGCGGCTACGCACGCGGGAGGTGAATTCCACCAGCTACCATTGGCGGGCCCGGGAGGCCCAGGCGTCCTGCTCACGATTGTATATGTTCCCGCCCAGGCCGGCGATCATGCTCGCCGCAGAGACGGTCGCGACCACGACCAGCTGTTGAAGCGGAAATGTATATTAGCCCTTGCTAGACGCTGGGAACTTCGCCAGAGTGAATGGTGTTCCACGCACCTTCCGAGCCTTTGACCACGCTCTGGGGTCGTCAGCGACGACGGCATGTTCGATGTCAGGCACCACTACGGCCGATTTTGGCGTCGAGTAAGCGTCTTGGAGAACGTCTGGCGTTTGGTTGACCATGGTGAGACGCAGACGTGGACGTGGGTGTGCTGTCGCTGGCCGAGAGAGCTAAGGATTATGATCCAGCCGAGGAATGCCCTGCAGCCAGCCACCGGCGAGTTATATGGGGGCGAGTTATCATGAGTCGTCTGATGTATATATGACCCCGAGACGTAAACCAGCATGCAGTGCGAACATTTTACCGGCACGGGCATGCCGCCGGCGACTCGCCTGGAATTGTATCCAGAAGACGGAAGAGCCGTATGTTCTGCGTTCCGCTATCGGCAGTCGGGACTGCTCGGCCGAAACGATTGAGACATGTGCTGTACCGGTCCGTTAGTCGTGTTTGTATGCTGCCCTTAGTAGGGTAGGAATCTTACTAGTATAAGCTATACTACCACTTCATTCAGTTCTATATGTCTGTAAGAATACGATGAGTGTCTCCGCCCCGTATAGTCGGACAGACAGAAGTTGGAACATGGTGGGCTTGATCAAGATACATGCAATGCACTGAGCGCTCTTGTGTCTTCGGCCAGTCTAAATATATCTTCTACAGTCATGAGTACCGAACATACGACATACTACTATGAATTACTCTCACATGACTAGTGTGCATGGATCCCTGTTTGCGATCTCAAAATACCAATAGTCGCTACCTTCCCGGACACGTCTCGTATTTTTAGGCGAATCGCTAGGGCTACTGGTGCTCCGCGAAGCTATCGGGACGTGTGAGGTTCTCATTTTCCACAATGAGGCAGACTCAACTATTCAGCTTGTTTGTTCTGCTGACTCGGGTCAGCCGGATGGCTGCAAGTCAGCGAGAGGAGTGTTAATGGAGACTAGCGACGACGACCGTTTACTCGCCTTTGTCGAGGTCTCCCGCTATTTTCGGCAAGCCAATCTTGGTAGATCTGCTTGCTTCGACGAAGGTGCGAATTTTGCGCAGTACTCTTCTGTAAGATTAGCTTGATCACTGGCAGGAATAGAGTCATCTACGAGGACTGCAGTTATATTGGTCCCGATCATATATCCATGATCATGGGCATGGCTGCAGAGCTGCTACCTCGAGCTCATTGAGATATATATATCATACCAGACGCTCCGACTCCCTGACTCACCCTGGGCCGGACAATATTCCTGCTCGGTTTGAGTTTCTAGGCTGACTTAAGGAGGCAGACGCTCCGACGTGGTCCACGGCTGCTGAACCTACCCTACGTCATGGCCCCAACGCAGGCGCCAAAGGATCATCGCGCTCCCTGACAGACCTTTGCACGGCATGTGCATGATGCCCATAGTTGAAACATTCTGCCGATACTCACTTTGCTTGAATGTAGGCCTACATATGTAGGCGTACAAGTTGTGTGAGCACCGAGCGATGCTCGAATATAGTAGAACCTGAAAAAGTACACGGTGACCGGCCCGGAGTAAATCAGACGCGCATGCTCGTTCGCGCCAAACCTCTCCTCTTGGTCTCGTTCCTCCACCACACTCTCATGCCGAAAGACAACGCCTCGCCCACAGAACAGCCTATACCTTCAAGCTCAAGCTCCGCTTCTTACGTCTATCCCATCAGATCGTTGCTCAGTGGGATTCAGCCGGCAGGAGGGGGCAGAAATCATGGTATGTAGACACTTCGGTACGTATATCGTTTTCCCAACGTTTCTGCTAGATGGCGACTCCCAAGCGGACGTTCGCTCCCTACCCGAGATGGTAGCTACCTTCCATCGATCAAGTAGCTCTGGCAACTTGGCGAGCATGTCGGAGCCGCCAAGACGAGATTTGGGACCTCGCCGCGCGGTCGACCTCGAATCCGCGTCAAATTCTTCAAACCTCCGTTCCCATAGCGGAAGACGCAGCAAACACGTCGTGCCAAACTACCGCGACTTCCCGCTAAACGAAAGCCCCTTCTCCCCTCGAACATTCGCTTCCGCCCTCCCTGGCACTTCACCTTCGGACTCGGATGTCTCCGCTGCCGCAGACGCGCTATTCGCCCCGGGATCTGGGGATGAAGCCGTGCTCTATCTTCCAAATGCTGGTACGACATACACGGCTGGAGGGGACAACCCTCGCCATCCACATCCTTTTCCGGAGGTGGCGGCGGAGGCCTTCGCGGGGTTTGCTCCACGCAATATGCTGATACCAGACGCAGCTTCCGAGGACCACATTAGCGAGCCACCTTTTGCGGGCTCTCTCGCGGAGCTCCTTGCACATGAACCGTCAAACTTCTCGCAGTCTGGCATCGTCCATCTGGCCCCCGTAGATGACCAATCCAGGTCTCGATCTAGCTCAGGAGGTCCCAACTCCGGACGACGGAGCAGTCCCAGGGTGCCGCACTCAGGTAATGGTTCCGCAGGCTCGTCACCACATCTAGTACTGTCTAGGTACAGCGGCTCCGGCTCGCGTGGACAGTCCACCGATCTCTCTTGTTCCACCTCCAACCCCTCCTCATTCTTGACTTCAGGCTCTGCTAGTCTCGTGAGCGGCTCTTCCGGCGCCTCCCGACCGCACACGACGTTGAGATATCAACATGTCGAAGATGAGGATGGACACCATCTCATTGTGGGACGGGAAGGCAAGTTGACGAAATGCGAAGACGAGGTAAGTGTTACAAATTGTCGGTCGCACAGAAAAACTGATGAGCATTTGGGAAGCCAATACGCGCACCCGGCGCTGTGCAGGGGTTCGGTATCCTGATCGCTGTGGAAGAGGACCTTGACACGGGGAATCTAGTAGTACGACAGGTTTCCGAGGTATGCCTCCAAATAACGCGGCGATGATCCGTTTGCTGATACTATGGTCCAGAATTCAACTGAGTTGCTTGGACTCTCTCCGTCCTACCTTTTTGGCCTAGAATGCTTCTCCCAAACGTTTCCGGAACAACAAGCGGACGTACTCTTCGATAATATCCAGTACCTCAGCGACACGGCGCTGACGGCTGAAGAGCAAGCGGAGAATCTCCACGTGTTTATGGTGAGTGGCTGGGGCGAACCGGGGTCTGCCCTGTCCGAGGACCCTGGCGGCGATGTTCACAACAGACGAACCTGGACATGCTGGTGCGCCGCACACAGACCACAACTCGCCGTACCCGGCGGCGTTGCGACGAGAGAAGATGGCGTCGACACGGCCTATCAGAACACCATCATCCTCGAGTTCGAGTTCGAGCGTGACCCCTTTAACCCGCTGTACCCACCTCCGCCGAGCATGGAAGACGATATGGGCAGCTCCGGGGTATCCTCTCCGTCAAACGCTTCTACCACAGAATCGGGCAGCTCCGGACGCACACTCGTGTCTAGTTCAGATGAGAGCGTGGCATTGAATACGCTCCCAGAGCCCACAGATTCATCCGTAGTCGTCAGCGATAACCCTCCCGCGTCAACACCACCATCAATATCGGAGACTACCTCAGGCCACAATGTACCAGGCAATGACGAATGGTTGCCCAGCCCCGAAGATATCCTCGAGAGTACGACAAGTCGATCGAAGCCTCTCCTAGCGCTCGAGCGCCTTCGGCGCACGAAGCGTTCTACGATCGAGGACACACCCTCTACTGACCACGGCAATGGCGCTCGGCCTCGGGCCAACCACCGTCGAAAGCGAGGGACGGGCGCGGTCGGTATGATGGATGTTTTCGCTGTCATGGGGCAGATCAACGAACAGCTGGGCGCGGCTCCCGACCTGGAAACATTCTTGAAAGTCACAGCCGGCGTAGTGAAGGACCTAACGCAGTTTCACCGAGTACTGTTGTACCAGTTCGATGAAGCATGGAACGGCCAGGTCGTGGCGGAACTCGTCGACTGGAATCAGACACACGATCTGTACCGTGGGCTTCATTTCCCCTCAACGGATATCCCTGCGCAGGTGAGTGCTATCCTGCAGATCCTGCTCGATTTGACTGACTGTTCGTGTAGGCGCGCGAGCTGTACGCTTTGAGTAAGCCATTTACAGCGTAAACGCGTCCGGCTTACGTGAACGTGTTTGTAGATAAAGTCCGCCTGCTGTACGATCGTGGGCAGCCTACAGCCCGCTTGGTCGTAAGGAGCCAGGCAGACCTCGCGAAGCCCCTTGTATGACGTATTCAGTCGCATAGCACATCTCGAGGCTGATCAGGGATGTTCTTAGGATATGACGCATTGTTATCTTCGCGCCATGAGCCCAATTCATATCAAGTGTATGTCGTATCCGTTCTCCCCCCGATTTCCGTTTGATTAACCGGGCCTCGCGATACATGCAGATTTGGAGAACATGGGCGTCCGTGCCTCGATGTCTGTGGTGAGTACTCCGCAATCCACTTGCCATATGCACACTGACGAGTTGAGGTGTCCGGGAACTCGGCGTGTTCCTGGCCCTGGTGACTGCTCCAATAGTCCATCATCGCATTTGGGACGCTGTGGGGTTTGGTCGCCTGTCATTCCTACGGATCTCAGGGTATGCGCGTCTCGTTCCCCGTGCGGCAGATGTTGCGGCTCCTCAGCCAGTCTATCTCGCGGAATATCGAGCGGCTGAGTTATGCCCAGCGGCTCCATACGCGCAAACTGGTAGGGTACCACATTCGGTGCATAGTCAGCATACACTCACCCAGCCATCGTGTCCCCGCATATATAGATCAACACAATGCCAACGGACCAGCATCCCGGAGGGTACATCGTCTCGAACGCTGATGACCTACTCGGGCTATTCGATGCCGACTACGGTGTCTTGGTCATAGGCGAGGGCGCAAAGATCCTGGGCCCGAACCAGCATGGCCAGGAGATTCTCATCATCGCCGAGTACCTGCGCCTCAAGCAGTTTACGTGCGTACCGTCCGCCTGGGTTGTATGTCCACATCGGCGCCGCGCTGACGCTTGCCCCGGATTTCGCAGTACGCTACAAGTCTCGCAGGCCGTGACAGTCGACTACCCGGACCTCCAGCTCACTACTGGGCTAGAGGTCATCGCCGGACTGTTGTATGTTCCTCTGTCTGCGGGCGGGCGCGATTTCATCGCGTTCCTGCGCAAGGGCCAGCCACGGAAGGTGCACTGGGCGGGGCGGCCGCGTAACTCGGGCGAGCGTAACGTTCTGGAGCCGAGGCGGTCATTCAAGACGTGGTCGGAGATAGTCGCCGGCCGCTGTCGCGCGTGGACGGACGAACATCTCGAGACTGCAGGCGTGTTGGCTTTGGTGTACGGAAAGGTGAGTTGCCGCTTTGCCAGTGACGCACGCTTGTTTTCTGAAGGTTGTACCCTCAGTTCATCGAGGTCTGGCGGCAGAAGGAAAGTGCGCTGCAGACGACCAAACTGACGAATATCCTGCTGTCGAATGCAAGTCATGAAGGTGTGTATGGACGTCCTAGGATTAAGCCTCAGTGTTGACGACGTATTCGTTAGTGCGAACGCCGCTGAATCATATCATCAAGTAAGTCCATGTGCACTCTTAAGGGATGACCTCCTCACTGACACGTTCTCAGCTACTTGGAGCTGGCCATGAATGGTCCCCTGGATATGGAGACACGAGAAAACCTGAGTCATTCTCATGCCGCTTCGAAGAGTCTGCTATTCACGATCAACGATCTCCTGGTACGTCGAAGCACTGCTCATGAAATTTTTTTTGCTTAATCGACCGTTACCAGGACTTAACGCGTCTCGAAAGCGGTAACGAGACCTCTTTCAACGAACCTTTTGATCTCCACCAAGCAATTGATGACTCCGTCCAACTCTACCGGAACGAAGCTCGCAGACGCGGGCTCGCCTTCGTCCTGGACCTTGAGGCCTGTCCTAGAGAAGTCGTGGGAGACTCGCGCAAGATCCGGACGGTAGTTGCCAACCTCACGGCGAATGCCCGTAAGCCAATTGTCGCACACTCCAGACTCATGCTGATCCTTTGGTCAGTGAAATACACGGCCCAAGGGTCTATTTCCGTGCGATGCAAAGCGTTCGAGGAGCCTACAGGCCTGAGGGATACTGGCGATCTCGCGGTGGAGATCGTAGTAGCGGACACGGGATGCGGTATCCCCAACGATAAACTGGAGAGCATCTTCCGGGAATTCGAGCAAGTGGAAACTGCACCACGCGCGCACTCCCCTGGGCTTGGTATGTCGTCTTCTGATCTCTTACACCAGTATTTTGGCTGATGAATTTGGCTGATGATGCCTCAGGTCTCGGACTGGCTGTCGTCGCTCGCATCGTGGAACAGCTTGGCGGTCAACTGCGAGTTGACTCGAACTTGGGCCAAGGGAGCCGCTTTTCGTTCTTGTTGCCTCTCACCACCGACGTGTCCAGGAACAGCGTGTCGATATCTTCCGGGTCTTCTCGGTCGTCCCTGGTGCTGACGCAACACGGCAGCTCGCGAGGATCTGAGTTGAACGACTTGGTCGACGCACTATCTGCCAGCCATATGGATGATTCGGTAGCTTTGCCCAGGCCATCGAACGATCGTACCTCCACCGGACGTTCTTCAACTGGATCCCTAGGCGGCACTGGATCCCTAGGTGGCCCTGTATCCCTTGGCGGGCAGGTGGATATTCAAGGATCCGGCACACCTCTGCGCCCCGTGAAAGTTGACGAGTTTTCCCTCGACCGTGCTGTACCTCCTCCTATGAGCACCATCAGCTCACAGGCCCGGAAGAGCAGGAGCTCGCCTGTGAAGCGCTCCCCGATTGGTCGCTCTCAGTCGGAGCCGCTTCCCAAGCTTCGTATCTTGATTGTTGAGGTAGGTCCTCCGGACGCGTTGAGGCAATACCCCAGCATTCATCCATGTATGGCAGGACAACGACATCAACCGCATGATTCTGGCGAAGAGGCTGTCCTTGGACGGACATACCATCGTCAACACGACGAACGGACAGGAGGGCCTAGAGATGGTGCAGTCTGATCGTCACTTTGACTGCATCCTCATGGACATCCAGTACGTTGGCTTCCATGCTGTGTGGGTTGCGAGCGAGCTAACATGCATCGCAGAATGCCTCTACTCAACGGTTACGAAGCAACGGAACAAATTCGCATCTTGGAGAAGGGCGTTGACCTGCTGGACCGTGCATCTCACCAGCAGAACGGACGTATTCCTATCTTCGCCGTTTCCGCCTCTCTGTACGAGCACCAGCGAGATGAGTTGTACAGGCTCGGCTTGGACGGCTGGATCCTCAAGCCGATCGACTTCAAGCGGCTTCGTGCGATTCTGAGGGGCGTCGTCGAGCCTGCCCAACGCGAGAGGGACGTCTACTGCCCAGGAATCAACTGGGAGGTGGGCGGCTGGTTCTCGCGGCCCGCGGACAAGGCTCCATAAACACTGTCGTCATCGCGGACACTGCAAACACTTCGGGACCGCTGCACTTGCATTCCATATTCCCTCGCCTTGCCATCGATCGCGCCACCGCAGCATATTCCACACCAGACTCAGCACGACCGTACTCATACTGTAGCACTTCCAGGGCGGACAGAACACGCACACACACAAACACGAACGTTCCGCGCCTGTGTTCGCATACCATAGCACGTTGTCATTGTAAGGCTTTTCTCTACGGGTTTCATGTTGTATCATTCAGGCTTCTCCCTTCCGTCATCCACGGTTCTCGCATATTCCTTGCATCTCCTCTCTTGTAGCCATACCTCCAGTACATACACGCGCGCTGTGGTGTGGCTTGTGGCACTTGCACTGCTGTATTATAGCATTTACCGTTGGGAACATATGCAGGCTCGTTACGAACCCCAATCTGAGGATTCACGCATCTTTCTTAGTGTAGAGTGCTCCATTTCGTGTTTGTGAGGAACATGTAGGCCTGCTTGCTCCGGTAGGGCGAGCGTTTGATTTATGTAGCGCTCGCTGGGCGTCGAAGCAAAAGTCGCCGGCTTGCCGAAAGCGCCCAATTTGTGATCACGACCGTCCGCTCACTGTACTCACCCTCGCTTTCCTCTGCCCCAATCTCGAGTTCCCTAATCGTAACATGCATCAATCGTACCATGCAGTGTCAAGCGAGTGATTGGCTCAACAAGCCATGCTCCAGTCCCAGTACGGATGCCTTCAAGTTGTCGGTGCCCACTGCCCCATGCTTCCTGAGGCTGGCGCGATCCGAGCCTCCGTATCCGGCGTTTTGAATGACGTGTAAGTCAAGTTGTTCTACTCATAAGAGACGTTCGCAGCGTATATAATCGCTCATTTGCCTTCTGTGACCGTTAATTGATCAGGGCCCTGGCGGTACTAAGTATACATCAACAGTTCTGCGATGCATCGGAACTCCCCGCTGCGGTGCATATCAAGTTTTCGACTCCGAGCCTGATCTCTCTCAAAACTTGTCTTGGTAGTTCCTGAGATCCAGCAAGGCACGTCGCATGCCGGTCAGCGGCTGTCAGTGTTTACCGCTAAAGCAACCGTCGCTGACTCTCGTCACGGTGCAGGCGACCATCCACCTCACATCTTCGGCGCAGGATGCTCCTACCACGGCTACCTGCGGCGGCTCCGGAAACGGGGTGTTGTCGAGGTCGTCATCCTACCTGTCTGTGATCATCGGGAGCGCTGTTGGTGGACTTACCCATCCGTCCTCCTATGTAACTCAACTTGGCGTAAGTGGCTTTCGCCGTCCAGCATGTTAGTATAGTACTGCTCATTCCCGTTCCTTTATATAGTTGCCTATCAGACGAGATGGCGGTGCAAATCAATCGGCGCAATGTGCTCCCGACGCGCCACATAAGGAGTATCAATCCGGGTCTTTGACTGCCACGATGAACAGCTAGATGCAACAATGGACACTCTGACCGAAGATGAACGCTGTCGTTACTGAACCTTAATGCGCCGAGGACTAATCCCCCGACGCCCTTCCCGCCTCCGCCCTCTTGCCCACCCCGCTCGTCCACATCTCCGTCTGATATATCTATGCTCCTACCAACAGGACTCGGAACGCTGTTTTCCTGGGTTTGCGCCGTCACTATCTCGTTCCTTATATCTCGTGTACGGGCCGGAAATACGACCTGTGCAAGTGGTCAGCTTGACTGGTACACCAGTGTAGTCGGAGAGTCACCTTGTGCGTGTTATGCGTGGATATCATGGGTATAGGTCAGTAATGATGTCTCGTGCGCAGGCGTCACCTATCAGAGGTTGCGTCAAATATGCAACAACGATTGTGAGTGTCGATCTGGTCTCGATCTCGACGTGGAGCTCTGACTTCGTTGATTCACAGATCAAGTCCCGGACTTCAGACCAAGAACCCCTGGAGACAATTGCGACGACCAAGTTTGTGAGTCCCGTCCATGATCTCATTGATCATTTCTAACACATACGTAGCGTCATGTTGTTGCAACACTGTCGCATTCCAGCTGAGCATGTTGTGCATGAAGTGCGTCACGGCTCTCTGTTCCATGCTTGCGCCCAATACGTGCGCTCCACTCACATTTTTTAATAGCTGTCAACAGGACCAGCTCGCCGGTGACCAAATTGGTATCGATGCAGGTATGTGGATTGTGTTTCTTGCATCGAAACGTAGAACTCACCCTGGACACCTTCTCAGGCGTTGGCGCGTACACGCTGTATCGCGGCAGCTGCGGTGCTGGAACAAACCATTCGTGAGTTTCTGTACCTCGCTTACAACAGCACACAACTACGGTATCAATCGTTGGAATGCAGATTACCTTCGGATATTCAAGCGGGCGTTTGCAATGAGAACATCAGGCTGGATAATTATCTATATGGCGGTTGGGATGATGGCTCATGGTAAGTTCCTCGGCTATGATATGCAACATTCAAATGTGACTCATCGCTACCCGCAACAGGTTCTAGTAAGCATCGCTCGCGTTCAGGCGCGCCTTGTTAACTGACCAGTTCTAATGTGACAGTGTATGGACAAGGGAGAACGCGGAGCGAGACCACGCGGCGAACAACAACAACACATTCACCCATTGCAGTAACCAAATCTCACCTACTGCAACGCCTACGCCTACTCCCACAACCACTCTGGCACCACCACCACCACCACCGGTCACGACGGCGCACGTCACTTCGGATAATCCGGGGGTAACAACCTCCAGCCCGACGTCCACTTCAACACCGCGTACTACGGGTGATGGCCCGACGTCGGTAGCCACAAACCAGGGCCCGCAGTCGTCCTCTACCGTCTCTGGCGCACAGCTCTCATCTACAAACACCCTGAATCCGAGTGGTTCTGCGCTCCCTGGTGCCCAGACGAGCACATCGCTCCTTCCGGTCAGTCGATCCAGTCTAGGCTCTGCCTATGTCTCGTGCCATAGCTGACTTGTGAGTCCCATGCAGCCAGCCTCTGACGAGCTCGCGCCGGCATCGACCCAGGACTCGTCCACTGCGTCTGCCGCGAGCAGCGCCAACGACGGGCAATCGAAGTCCACATCTCACACGGCTGTGATCATCGGCGTGGTTGTTGGCGGACTCGCGGTCGTCGTGTTTGTTGTGGGCCTGTTGGTGTGGCGAGCTCGGAGTCGAAGGAGCAGCGCGACGATGCGTGGAGGCCAAGAGACGCACCAGATCGACCCCTCCCATGGAAGCGGCCCTTACACGACCATGACGATGGCGGGTCAGGGATCCGGGAATCCCTCAGGTAAGCGTCCGCTCGCGCAGCCTTGTTCTCTGTACTGGTGCCGTATAAACTCCAGTTGACCTCGAATCATGCACAGACGTGCAACGCGGTGCTACAGCGCAGAGCCAAGCAACTTCCTCTGGCGGCAACGCATTGCGTTCCGCATGGAGCGAGTACTCCAGTGCCATGCCTCAAAGCAGTGTTCCGTCAGACCAGACCGCGCGCCATACCGATGCAGGCGTTGTCGTTCCCCTCGCTCGTGCGGGGTCCGGCAGACTTCCACCCGCTTACCGTTCTTGGGAGCACGGCTCGACCGCGGGTTCCGAAGGGCTTGAACCAATGACGAGTTCAGACGCAAACGCACCCAGCACGGCGTCGGAGGTACCCCTCCGGTTCGAGGAGAAATCTTGACGTACTTGGACTAGGAAATGGTACATCTAAAGTGACCTTTCTAACTCCTTTGTAAACTGACGTTTTGTTTCGGTCCGTAGTTGATAGTACAGTACTGGTGATCTACATATTATTTTCGTATGTGATCAGATCTAGTATCTTGCCGACACATGTCGGTGGGCTCCTCCGGGACTCTCACGTATAAGCTCCGACGTCTTCTGATTCGACCAAGCCTCTGGCCCCACCAATGTCCCTGGTGCCGCAGGTAGCACAACACAGCATTGATTCCCATATCAGGAAAGGTCCATCTCATTAATCTCAGAAGCTCGACGACCTTTGACTGTTCGGCTATGTTCTCTCACCCGAAAATTCACACAACCTCGGCGTGTTCCCCTCAACGGCTGTGCTTGTATGTTTCTTGAACTTTGGCATGCTGTGAGAGTCGAATGGACACACTTGGAGGCTGAAGATATTGCAAAAGTGAGTCTCTAGCGCGCCCTGCTGTGGGCCCGCTATCGCACGGAGGACGCTAACTCATCAAACGCGTGTCTGGCAGTTTACCTGTCGGAGGCCTCGCCAAAATGACGTTGCCGATACATCGGATATCGAGCCTTACGAGGATCAGTGTCCTCGGCCGTTCGCGTGGCCGCAGCTTTCAGTCGCCATCTCTCCCCTCGACCACTCCCTCCCGGCCCTCTGACTATCTGTTCTGCCGTTCACCCTGCTACTGTCGCTTGCTAGAGGATGGGCTGGTCGGGAGCTAGGACTTTTCAGCTACTCTGTGTACCGACTCTCCTACTCGCCGGAGCCGCGTGGGCTGCGGGGAACACGACGTGCGCTAGTGGACAGTTGGATTGGTACACCAGTGTGGTCGGGGAATCACCATGTACGTTCTCCTGTCTCGTCCGTCTTGCTTTATGCTGATCCATCCGCAGGTGTAACCTACCAAAGGTTACGCCAGATCTGCAATAACGATTGTTAGTGTTCATGCCGTTTGACGCCTCCGGCGCAGGTCTGACAGCGCCTCTGACGATCGCCCGCGCACAGATGAGGTGGGGAACTTCTTCCCGAACACGCCAGGCGATAGCTGTGACGACCAAGTTTGTGAGTAGCTCCCCATTCCTTTCTTTCGCGAACGCTGCGTCCTGAACATCGACCAGCGGCATGTTGCTGCAACACGGTCGCGTTCCAGCTGAGTATGCTGTGCATGAAGTACGTCAATTGTGCGTCAGTGATCGTCGATCGCAGTCTCACAAGCTCGGGACGCCTTGCAGTTGCCAACAGGACAAACTCGCCGGAAACCAGATCGGTATCGACGCAGGTGTCGGCGCGTACGGGCTTTATCGTGGCACGTGCGGGGCGGGAACCAACAATTCGTGAGTTCTTGGGACGCCTCAAGCGGTTGCGCACGCTCATGCTAGGACAGACTACCCGCCGATATACAGCAGGCGGTATGTAACGTGAACATCAGGTTGGACAACTACCTATACGGTGGCTGGGCCGACGGTTCATGGTGAGTTCGAGGGTATTATATCTGCGCAAAGCCGTGTTCCTAAAATTCTCACAGGTTCTAGTAAGTTGCGAACTCTCAGTGTGGCGGTTCGCTGGTACTAAACCGAGGTCGGATATAAGTGTATACACCAAGGAGACCGCCGTCCGGGACCATGCCGTAAACAACAACAACACGTTCACGCACTGCGCGAACCAGATCTCACCATCCGCAACCCCCACCTCGTCGAGCAGCACCGCTCTATCGGCATCCGGCGCCGCCATCACAGTAAGCCGACCACGACATTTTCTGCCGCATAATGGTTGACTTGCTGCCAGAACCAGGCCGACTCCTCCAAAACGTCCAGCACGGGCGGCCCATCTGCGACGAGCGCTAACCAGGACCAGGACAGTGATGGGAAGACATCGTCTTCATCGCCCACAGGTGCCATAGCGGGCGGTGTCGTTGGCGGTGTCGTAGTAGTGATTGCGGCCATTGTCGGCATCCTGCTGTGGAGGCGTCGTACCAGCGGGTACGGCGGCATCACGCGTGGCATTCAGGAGCCCCACCACGATTACGAGTTCCATATTGACGGCCCTTCCGGGGCAGGACCGAACATGACCACGCCGTTTACCACCGGTATGGTCAGTCACGGCAGTGCAGGTCAGTCCGCGATCCCGTCGTGCGACCGGCTCTGAGCTCATCGCGCGTACAGTCACCCAGCCGACCAACTACCCGTCATCCCAGGCGTTATCTCCCCAGCACAGACATGCACCCTCTTCATGGAGCGACCTGTCTAGTCCGGTTCCCGTCGGCTCGGACAGCAGCGGCCTGCGCCACACGGACGCAGGCGTGGTCATCCCCCTCGCCCGCTCTGCGTCTGGCCGGCTCCCCCCAGCGTACCGCTCGTGGGAGGACGACTCGAATGTGGGTTCCGACGTACCGACGAGCCACCAAGGCAGCGCGAGCTCGCCGAGTGCGCCCGCGTCCTCGGTCGCGGCCGACCCGAACATGCCGCTCGTCCCTCTCAGGCTGGAGGAGAAGGCGAGCTACTCAGGGCGTTCTTCATAGTCATGTCTTTTATGTCCTCGTACGGCTCTCTCTGTGGCTCGGATGTCCTCTTTCATCGTGTTCATTAGTATTCCTTCCTTCCGGCTCTGAGACATTTACTAGTAGTACTCAAGGAACTATCTAAAGCTGTGCGCGAGTCGCAGTAGTATAGGTTGCATGTCCACTCAATTGCAAGTTGTTTGCAGCCAGGTAGTGTGACCGCACCGAGTCCCAGATTCTGTTCCTGAGTCGATGTCAGCGCTGGTAATTCTGGATCAACGTTCAACGTTTAACCCTAAGTAATTCACTAATTAAATATCCTTGCGGAAGGATCGGTAATCCCTAGCAGGGCGGTTAGGGCCGGTGTGCTTCAAAGTTGTCAATATCTCGAGTCCTCACTCACGACTACTTCCTCCAGCAGTTCTGCACGTATATTCCTCCGTTGTGCCAGCAAAGTCCTAGACCGTAGAGGTGCGCGACTCATTCCCTGCGACACCGGCTCGATTGCCAAGGACCTCTGCTTGCCAATGATCATCAAGATCTGGTCTCGCTACTTGACGTGGTGGCACAGCGGCCATGTGCCTCTCTCGGCGTCCATATTCCGACCGATCCTGATCATCCTCCCCAAATATGATCAACACCGCTCGAGCCGAAGCATGAATGCGTGCTGATGGCCGACACGGTCTCCTCCACGGTGTCAGCGTAGATACCGCACTGCTTCGCCTGACAGCGGCCACCTTTACTTACTAGCCAGTGTGAATCCTTGTAGCCTGGTCTCCTCTTTCTGCATCCTCCGTGCTGCCCTGTTTCTTTCCTCCTTTATCTATCGGTGGCGGCGTTGCTAGTACTGGTCGCCCCTCTTAGCCCGCCCGGTCATGCGCAGCCTCACGCAGTTGGATCGTTGTTATGCGAGCTACCTCCTGGCCGCATGGTTGCTATTCGCCGGGCGGTTCATGTTAGTATTAGCGGAGAACAATACTCAGTGCGCGAGCGGGCAACTGGATTGGTATACCAGCGTTGTGGGCGAGACGCCTTGTAAGTAAATCCCTTGCTCCCGAAAGGCAGCCTGAGCCTAGTACTCACCCTTGGCTTAGGTAAAACCTATGAGCGACTGCGCCAAATTTGCAATAGCGACTGTACGTCACCATATAGCGCTCTTGAGCGCGATGAGCTCACGACCAGACGTCCTTAGACCAGGTGCCGAAGTTCAATTCAAAGCCCCCCGGCGATGTATGCGACGACCAAGTCTGTACGTTGTATATCTGCGATGAGGGCAAACCAGATGCTGATCACACGCGTCCGCTCTAGCCGCATGTTGCTGCAACACTGTGGCGTTCGGGCTCAGTATGCTCTGCATGAAGTATGTTCACTTGCATCGTCATTCGTGGCCAGCTTTATTTAATCCCCCGTATAGTTGCCAGCTAGATCCGAAGGCTGGGAATGAAGTTGGGATCGATGCGCGTGAGTGCTACGGCACGTACGTTGTGCTAGGTCCTTGATCGTTGAGCGATATGACTGCGCACAGCCTCTGGAACATACACGAAGTACCGAGGAGCGTGTGGAGCGGGGACAAACAAGTCGTATGTTTCCAACGACGTGCACTTTTATGCTACTCACTTTGTGACAGGTTGGATGCCGAAACTCAGCAGGCTGTATGCAATAAGAACATCAAAATAGATGATTTCCTTTACGGCGGTTGGGACGACGGTGCCTGGTAAGCTCAACGGTTTGCCGGTACGACTAGAGTGTTGATTCTCACCTCGTCTAACAGGTTCTAGTCAGTCCTCAGAGCCGCGTCGTGTTTTTGCCGGCTGCTGACTATCATTTCCCGCTAGCGTATGGACGAAGGAAAACGCAGAGGTCACCCACGCCACAAACAACAACAATACCTTCACGCGCTGCCCCAATCAGCTATCCTCGTCCGCCACGCTCTCCCCGCTGGGCCCGTCCTCTTCAACGAGCCCGCCACCGACTTTCTCGCAGTCCTTTGCTTCTACGGTCCCTACACCTTCCGGAAACACCACGAGCAGCACCGCCAGCGGCGACCACACATCGTCCGGGCTGTCATTCGCGGCCAGTGCTGCCATCGGCGGCGTTGTCGGCGTGCTCGGCGTCTGCGCGATCGCGGCAGCTGGCATCTTCTTCTGGAGAAGACACAAGAGGGCGCAACATGCGTACACCTGCCCCAGCAACGCCGCGCGCCGAAGCTACAACGTGTTCGCGGACAAGCCGCCGGAGACCGCGGGGGTGGCTTCGCCGTATCTCATGTCCACAGATACGAGGGGTGAGTCGCGCTCAATATTTCCGCGGTCGGGATGTTAAAGCGGCGCACATTGCATTTAGGACAGATGGATGGGGACCTCAAACCTAATCGGTTTGTTTGAGGACGTGCGGTACTGTGTTTTCCATTAGCAGCCCATTCTGTTTGGGCGCCACCTCACTCCTTTCATGATCATCTATTTGTCATCTTTCGACGTGAGTCTGTACGCGGCTGATTCTCGTGGCGTCCAATTTGGTCTGTTACCTCGTCGCTGAAGAGCTCGGCACCTCAGGCTTTGAATATATTACCCCAACCCAGTCAGGCTCCTCCCTCCTGGGACGACTTGCCGAGCCCTGTTCCCCAGAGCGACCTGCCCAACACTACCCCCCAACACGTTGTCCCGAGCTGCTTCGACAGCGACCTACGCCATACGGATGCCGGCGTTCTCATTCCTCTCTCCTGGTCTTCATCAGGGAGACTCCCGCCGGCGTACCACTCGTGGGGTCTGACGTCCCGATGCGCCAGCAAGGGAGTGCAAACTCGCTCGGTGCACCCGTGATAGCTCTCTGAGTAATCCGTACTACTGTGAATATGAGACGTTGGATGCGAGCTTCAAATCTTCTAGATCAGCTATACTGGTAACCCTCGCCCGCCCGCCGTACGGCCCGGGTACCAAGTTCAAGTTCGAAACTGGGCAGCAGCCTTGGGCTCGCGACCCAGCCTCGTCGCCTTCTTCGTGCGCACCTCTGCATATGACACCATCCGAAGTGGAGGGCAAGCACACTCGCGTGATTTGCTGGAACTCGGGAGCGGCAATTGCCGGTTGAGCGCTGAGCTATTGCCAGGCGCTTCTTGGTTCCGACTCTTAGCGCGCAAACGTTTCGATCCTCCACTCAGTACCGTGCTTTGTCACCGGCCCCCATCACGGAAAACACGATTGTGACCGCGGATTCATGCATACAGATACAAGAGTGAGTGTCTGCTACGATCTGGGGTGTCGCTGGCGTCAAGACGGCACCTTGTGAGTTGTTACATACCTCACCTCTTTATGACGGTCCTGTTCGCCTCGAGCGATACGCAGATACTTCGGGTCTCGCGCCGTTGCATGATACTGGGTGGCGTGCGGTCTGCGGTCTGCTTGCAAGGTAACTTCTATAAATTGACCCCAAGTTCGATTCGGCGCTGTTCAGCGCTACAACGTTCATGTTCAACTCTAAAGCAAATCCAGGCCGCAGGCATCTTCGCTGATTACATCTATCCATCTTACATCCCCGAAGCCGCTCCACGTCACCGCTACGATGCACGTCGTTTATAGATAGGTGGCCAGGCTGCAGTGCCTTCTCCGCTCGGAACCTACGCTACGGCATGGTCTCCGTTTGACCATAGAAATGCCCACTTCGAGTGCGCCTTTGGTGAGCCCCGTCTTCGGATCTATATCTGTCTATCGTAGTATTGACACTCCTTGCACAGTATCTTCGCGCGCTGCGGACTGGTCTGCGTGCTGAGAAGCTGTCTACGGCGCGAACTCTAGTTCATCACAAGGCGGTGTGCGTGCTTGTTACGCCGCCCACCGCGCGGTGAACATCATGTTCATCTCGCAGGAGCGCGCTAAGTTAGGCTCTCGTGTGAGCGGAACTCAATCATGGCACCATGGCGCATGTCGTGACAGAGAAGCTGTCGAGCGCAGAGCTGTGCGCGCGGGCAGCGGCGGTGGCGAGGGCGTGACGACCGTGCCCCTTATGACAGGTCGCTTGACGAGCTACCACCACTTCCGCCGATACCCTCGAGGAAACCTCTTCGGCACGCTATTTGGCTGTGCATTCGAATCCGCGACCACTACGATGGCGGGACTGTCTCGTGTATTCCTGGTGTCGACCGCTTTATCCCTCGTCCTCTTTCTTGTAGGTGGTGCTATCGGGAAGAGTGGTAGCAGTAACTGGGAACATACATGCCTGAGTGGCCATGTACAGTGGTACTCACAGCTCACAGTGCTTCCAAGAGAATCCCTGTGAGTGCTTCTATACTTTCGATGTCAGGGGCCGTGAACTAGGCTTAACGAAAACACGGCTGCAGGCGAAACCTACACAAACCTCCTGCATGTTTGCGACACAAACGGTGAGTATCATGTCTTGCTTTCGAGTCTTGCTATACCCGTAGCTTGTCGCAGTTGTGTCGTGCTGAGCACCTGCGCCAGATTCTACGTCCGACAACTCAACGCAACCGCCGAACGATCAATGCGTCCCAGAATCAGGTAACTCGTCCGGATGGTCATTTGAGCCGTGTCCTCGCCCGGCTGACACTTCACACAGAGGGTTGTTGCTGCAACTCGGCTGCGTTCCAGATATATATGCTATGCCTAAAGTAGGATCAACAATATCTGAGTAATTTTTTTGCTCACCTTTAGTAGCTGTCAGGGTCATGACGACGGCTACCAGAGAATCAATGCTAGTGCGCCGTCTCGTCTCCACAAGATGGGCTGTCTTGTGTAGCGGTACTCACGTTTGTTGATTCTAGATGCATCGGTGTACAGCAACTACCTTCAGCAATGTCTCCCCAAATTTGTTGGAACCCCGCCGTGAGTGTGATGCCGCATTGGTCGCCTTAAGCTCTGTAGCTGATGAAGCCACCAGGAGCCACCCTACCAATCAGGCTGCACAGGCCCGAATCCCACCCAACGCAACGTTCCTCTTCGATTCGCTACCCATCAGCGCCGGATGGTGCGTTATTCCCAGTGGTGAGGTTGGATGTGTCGCTCTAACCTAGCCAAATACGATGTGCAGGAACTAGTGAGTTCTCTGTAGCTCACGTGCAGCGCTGGTACACACTGACGCAAGCAAAGTACTGAGACTAAGCAGACAGCCATACAAGGCGTCTGTCATAGCGGTGGGGACCCTACTGTCACTGCCTCCCCTGGGGCCCAATCACCCTCTTCAATGTCTCTGGACGAGACATCCACAGTATTTACGTCGACAACTACAGTAAGGCGAATTCCACACGTTGTACATAACACGTTGACGAGCCGCCTTTGTGCATAAATCTAGATAGTCACAACTGGTCCCAGTACGGACACGGCTCCAAGTGACTCCGGGGACGGAGACTCTGTCTCAGGAAGACAGCGATCCGTATCCGCGGGCACAATTGCTGGGATCGTGGTTGCAGGAGTGTTGCTGCTCGTGATCCTCCTAGCAGTCCTGTGGTACGCGCGGAGGCAGAGGCGTAAAGCGATGCCATATGTATCCCGCCGCGATGCCATCCAAGAGGCGAGCGGAGAAGACAAGGAACAGCCTAGATCCGTAGCGGCGCGGAAAGCAGGTAAGTTACGGCGGGATGAGTCTTCGAGGCATCCCCCTATACGAGAACACTGTAACCTGATCATTGCGTCCTTCAGGAGCATATCTGTCCGGGATGTCGTTCACCCCTCTCCTCAACCGTCGCGCAGGCTCTCCTGCGACCGGCAGCTCGACCCCTCCCCCGATCACCTTCTATCCCGACGCGATGGTGCGAAACGGCGGACGCGCGTCACCGCGCCCGTATTCCACGGCCTACTCTGAAACGCTGCCAGGGTACACTGGGTGGGACAGAAAGTCGATAGGAGAGAAGTCTGTCGCGAGCGAGCGCACGGACTCGCGCGTCCAGCTATCCACGGAAGACTCGCCGGATCCCTACATGCCCCTCCAGCCCTTGAGATTGGACTCAAAGGAGTAATACCGTGTGACTTGGTGTACTTGTATAATTATATGTATGTGTGCAGCGCGTGTATAGAGCATCTTGGAATCGGTATCCCCCGGCCCATCCCAACACTCGAGTACTTACGAGCTCTGAAAGCGCGGGGGCCAACTGTGCTGGACACAGGGCACTCAATTCTGTTCATTTATTTCTACTTTATTTCTACTTTATTCACACGGCCTCGGGTAAAGGGCCAAGGTGACGTCATATGTCTCGCACAGCGCTACGAATTGTTCAGAATACCGTGCTGTTTATTCCTGCGGACTTTGAACCAGAAAGATGAGCAGGCGGATGAAGGAGTAGGTGAGAGGACGACGTTCGACGGGGCGAGCGGACGAGCAGGCGAGCGTCCTCATCCGCGCGATACTGCATCATGATCGGCGCTTGGCGCGTCGCTTAAGCGCCCGCGCGATCCCTCGTGCACGGACACAAGTCGCGAAGTCGCATCCCTCCATTTGCGTTGTTCGAGAACGTCTGATATATGTATATATCATACTTTTGAATGAACAAAACGACTCTCTCTAGCATGTGCCGCGCCGCACATTGCTCGTCGGGGTGTACGTGGAATGAGTGCCGCCCGCGCGACGCATCGAGGGTAGGCTCGTAAACCAGCCTCACGTTCGCATCGAGGGCGGTGCGTCAGCAATGTTCGTTCAGGATGTGATTCCGTCTTCACCATACAATCATATATTCTGATTCTACTCCTGCCAAACAACAATGATGAAGGGGTGCGACTTCGCGACTTGCGTCGTGCAAGA